>PVLD010019687.1:0-35767 GCA_004027595.1 Dinomys branickii
AGTTAATGTTTAAAAGGTTTTTTTTTCTACTATTTTGACCAATTTTGCATGCTTATATCTGGTAATCTGAACAATGTATGAGACAACAATTTGCCATATAACAACCAGTAGTGAATTCCACAATCCTGCCTAGTGCCACTGTGTATTGTCTCTAATGTTCTTTTAAATTGTTATTTTCTTATTCTCTTTAATGATTTGATCAATCTTCTGTTCTTATATCTGGTAATCTGAGCAACTTCATTGAAGATAACAATATGTAATATAACAACTACTGTTAATCTGTATCATTTGGTTTGAAACCCTGTATCATATCTAATGTCCTTGCTTTGTGTTGTTTGTATTCTGCTTCAGTTCTTTTTATTTTTGTACTATTTTCTTTAAAATAAAAAAAAAGATTTATTTTAGTGCAATAGCAGCAAATACACAATATGATATATTGTCAGAAGAGGAGGATTTCTTTTAGCTCTTAGGCTTTGCATGCTAGAAATAACTCAGTATTTCTCTGGCACATGGTTTCACCCCCAGTGAGAGCCTTCCTTCCACAAGATGCTCCATAGCCATTTCCAAAACCACATAGTCATAGGAAATGTGTTTCTCGGCAGCCAACAGGTCTCTTCACCTACTTCCTATGTATAGAATCAAAACAAAACAATTTGAAGGATTAATTCTTTCCTGGGACTTAATGCAGATGGTTATGTTATGGCTCTCAGAACTTCTGCACAGAAATAAATCACCTTACTGCACTGACAAATGCAAGATGGAGCCCACAGTTGGTGAAGGACAGGGAGAGGGCGGTGCTGCCCCCTTGGGTCTGGGCAGTAAACGGTTTTGAAAGTACTGCACAATCTGCACACTCTCCCCAGAAGCAAGGGAGATGCAAACTAGAACAAAAGGAGATACCATTTCACACATATCTCTTGGCGAAATTCCAAAATACTGATTATACCAAGTGTTTTAATTACTTTACTTGTTGCCAAGACAAAATACCTGTCACTCCAGGTTAAAGGAGGACAGGTTTACTTAGCTCATAGTTCCCGGAGGTTACAGTGTGTCATTGGCTGGCTCGAAGGCAGGGTGGCATCTCAGAGGAGAAATAGTTCATGGAGGGCAGAAGTCAGCGACACTGTGAAGAAGCAGAGCAGCAAGTGACAAGTGACAAGTGATGACCCTCTTCCCGTCCCTTATATTTTATCCAGGCTACTTACCCTTTAGGGTGCATAGTACTCACAGCAGGTGGGGCAGCCTTAATCTGAGCATCACACTATGAGTCAGTCTCAGCATCACATCCTCGATCCCAGCAACACACACCCTAGGTCCAGCCACCTCTGAAGAGCCTCACATATGACTGCATCAGGCTTTTAGGGGGACAGCTAGATACAAACCATAATACCAAGTATATTTTTAAAATGTGAAAAAAATGAGAACCTCAATTACCATTGAAATTATTAATTTATATGATCAGACAAGAGAAAAAATGTTAATACTGTAGCTAGGAAAACGAAGAGCATATGGTCTATGATGCAGAAATTCCGTATTTTTCTAGTAAAATGTCCTCGCATGTACACCCAATGGCACATAGGAGGTCCATCATAGCATTATTTTTAAAGCATAATTTATTTTCAGAAACTGAAACAGTTAACCAAGTAGAAGTGGATAGATGATGGTGTGTTCATTCATAGGACGGGAAGGCCAGCATCATTTGTAGTAAGTGAAGCTGCTTCTACGTATACCATGATGTATGAATCACAGCAATTCATAACAATTGTAAAAGACAAACATTTCAAAAAATACTAAAGTATACATTAACTCTTTAACAAAATGTATGTTTGTATATAACAGAAGTCATAAAAATAAGTATAAGAAAGAAAAATTAACCTGGGAAAAGAGACAGCAGAAGACAGAAAAAAAAATGGAATAGGAAAGAAAGCATCAACAGTACCCTTAATATTTTATTTGCTTTAGAAAGAAGTCAGCATGGTAAACTGTTACCATTGAGAAATGCTTCCACTTGTTACTATGGTGTGCATCACACTTGCCTTATGTTTGACATATTTCTTTAATAACGAAAGAATAAAAATAAGAATGACGGTTATGTGTGAAGTGAGTCCAATTTATATGATGACAATCAATGCATTCTCATTGAATAGAAAAAAGTTGGACAAAAATATGTTAGGAGTTACCTATGTGCTGATACCTGAAAGAATTCAGCATAAGGTTTTCATTTCCAAATGGCCACAGTGTGTTTATAACTGCACAGACTAAAGACTAATTCGTTAACAGTGGCTGCTGAATACTGGGGTGAAGAAAGGTGAGTAGTATTTGGTTAAGCTATATTGTCTGAATTCCTGAAATAGTATTATTCATCACTATGTATTCTTTTTAATTACTTTGATAGTAAAAATTAAAAGGTGTGATTATCAAAAACTCAACACTGGAGACAGTTGTATGGATGATGTTGGAAGCTTTTCTAAAGCATAAGCATAAAGTCTGGAAACATGAAAATCAAGGGCAATTTCTGTCTGTAAGAAATAATAGCATCTGCATCTCACACTTTTCAGTTCTTCAAGATGCCAACAAGTGTGAGTAAAGATTTTTAATACCACAAAATGCTCTTTGAATATTTGCTTTAAAATGCTTGATAAACATACTGTGGAAAACATCAGCATTCAGGCTAAAGGCAGAATCATGTGGGTCCTAGAAAACTTACCTCAAGCAAGGCTTGTGTCTAAAATAAGGCATGAAGTACAAAAGGATTCTAGTTTCATCTCTGCAGAAAGATGAACATACCTTCAGTAATGTCCTGTTTCTCTCTCCCTCAGTTGTCACCACAAGGTCCTTTTACTGTGGCCTTTATGTGCTCCTCACTTTGGAGATTGGATATGATCAGGTTTTCATCCAAGGGAAGCTTAGAACTGTTCTAGGTTCGCTAGTCAACATTTTATATTTTGATCATACATGTCCTCTATTTAGTACAGATAATGTAACTTCTGCCACATAAAGTATTTCTGTTTTTAGAGTATAAAAGTACTTTTTTAAAAAACGCATACAAATTCTCTGAAAATTTTATGAGCTGTTCTATAAGTACAGGGTCTCACGCTTTACTAGAGCTCCCTTCACTGTTGGGAAGAATGCATGATGTATACGAGGTGGAGAAGGATCTTATATCCCCTGGCTGGAAATGTAAGAATCCGTCCTCAACTGAGCAAGGACTAGCCCTAAGCAACAGATACTTGAGAGAGGTAATGAGCTGGGTGGCAGGAACCGGCTGCGAGAGTAACTGGAATATCCACAGAGCTTAGGTGAAAACACATTACAATACTGAAATCGTACACTCTAACAAACCTACACAGTTATTTGTCATCTAATGACAGGGATGCATCCTGGTAGCTTTGTCTTAGGTGATTTCATTATCACACAAACATCATAGTATCAATCATTCAACCTGGCCTCTTGACATAGTCAAGACATACAGTAAACGTGATATATATAAGGCCGGTTGCTAGCACAGCATTGCCTACTGTTTCACAGCAAATTGTTTTAAGAAGAATTATACTCTAAAGTAATTGTTAAAAATATGATAGATCACAAATCAGTAATATGGTAGTTCACTGTCAAGCACTACAGAATGTGCGTAATTGCATTGCTATGTTCATAGAGGGGGCAATACAGTATGTGTGTTTATTCTAGCATCATCAACAAAAAGTGAGTAACGCAACACGCTACCACTTTACGATCTCCTTCAGTGACAGAACTTTTCATTATCGTCTCTGCGAGCGCTGTGGTGGACGCGGTGCCGCATTCGCTCACACAGTGTTATTCACCCCGTGGTTCTACTTGTGGCGTCCTGTTGTGTCCCACTCTATCACTTCAGAATCCATTGACCCATTTAAATGCCAGCAGGTTTATGTTTTTCAAGACTTTCTTCTTGTACCTGGATTTTACTTGATGGGCAATTAATGTCCCCTAGGAGCAGTCATCAATAAACAACTGGTAGGAAACCATTGTATGAACACCACGCTTCCTCCTTCCTTGAGTGGGGTAATTCTGAGGCTCATGTTCTACTCTTGTTCTCATAATTCCCTACCTGGATTAAACTTCAAGCATGGACAACGGCAGTTAGCTTGAAAATACCCTCTTTATATCCTGCTTTGACTTCCCATCTCATTCTCCATATCTTGCCTGGTTCCTTTTATTCTCTGAATAATAAACTCATTGGATTCCTGCTTTAGAGTCAATGTCTGAAAGAAGACAAATTAAAATAACATTATTGTCTCTTTATTCTCAAACATTTTCTCCAAATATTTTGTGAAGAGTCAGATTGCAATTGAAAGTAAGATGAGCTAACTCATTTAAATTAAGATATCCTAGTGTCTGGAAACTGAAGGAGCTGTAACGACGTACAAAAACTTATCTGAGACTAAAGCCACATGATTCCGTCAATTACATGTGGTAGATGCAGCACAGCTCCTAGTCCTCATAAGCTTGTTACCGTGCCTTCCTGTATCCCATGTCTAGCTGAATAACAGCAGAACACCCTCTCAGACTCTGCATTGGCCACACCTGCACAGAATGTGAAACTATCATCTGCGCGGCAGCCTCGTAAGAGGGCCGGGGGGCAAGGTGGGACCAGTGAGCACTTGGGTCCTGCCCCTTTCACCTTCGAGATCTTCAGTCGGCCAAGGGAACCACGACTGCAGTCTATGTGGGAATAAAGATTAAAGGGAATAGAATTGACATTCTGTTACTAGGTTTCCTTTGCCTGGTGGTTTTCTTGAAATAGCAAAGACTATCTTTCATTAAAAATTATAGTGCAAAGTCTTTATATTTTCCACTTTTCAAGTTTATTTTTAACTTATACATAAAACTGCCCATAGTTATTGAGTCTACATGTTTCATTCCATACATATACCATATATATATATATATATATATATATATACACACACACACACACACACACACACACACACATATATATATATATATATTCCACATAAACATGTCAAACTTCTTACTTCTTCTTTATGATTAAAATGTGGAAGCACAGGTTTAACACTTCATATATGAGTGAAAGCATAGTTCAGAAAACAAGATGGTTTTCACTGCCTTGAAATTTATTATTTAAGTGTAAGTAATTTCTTTCCTCTTGACTGATAACTGAGTTAGGTGGCTCTGGCATTTTCTTGGATGGCTTTCTCTGCTCACTCTCCCTATTTGACAAGCAGCTGTAGGACTCTTGATTTCAGTTTGTTTATGTACAGTTTACCAGAGTGCACTGGCTAAGTAGAACACTCAGAAGCCCCCAGGTGATAGTGTTGCTGAAGCAGTGTTATGAGTCCTTGTCTAAAAAGAATAATGCTGAATTTCACTCTGATTAATACTGCCAATCCTATGATTATTTACAGGCAGAAGTTAAGGCTTTCTTTTCAAGGAATGAAGTATAGGGAAATTGGCTGAGGTAATCATCTGGGTATTATCTTTTCTTAATCTTATGGTAGGAACAGTTTTATAGGAAATATGGCTGTTTTTATATGTGGACGTACATTTGTATAAGTAGAAAACATGGAAAAATTTCGGTACCTCTTCTAGAGACTTGGATTTAAGTAATCAGTAGTTTCCTTAGGACCTAGGAGATTCTAATCTGTGCCTGAGGATGGAACCACCTGCTCAAGGGAGATGGCTTTTCTAATGGTTAGAAATTAGAGAAAATCCCCCTGGAATTAGAGGAATCGAATCTGAGACTTATCCCTGTATCTTCCACTTAGGGCAGTCTTAACCCTTTAATATTAGTTCCTTAAGAAAACAGTTATTGTTATAACCACATTAATTCTTTCTTCTCTGCAAAGCTAAAATTATAATTATCTCTTTTCCAAAAGAAATTACTGATTAATTTCAGACATTGATATGTACTTTGAAAGCTAAGAAAAAGAAATATGGATCTGATATTATTTCTGACCTCAAGTAATTCATTAGCTACTGTGGGATGCTGGGAATGTCCACAAGTTAATTTAATACCACTTGATTTATCCCAGTAAGTCATGGAAAACAACAGCAGGCAATTGACTTTTAAACAGGAAAAAAATGCGGCTTGAACTCAATTTTAATAGGCTTATTCTAGGTTAGACAGCAGTGTTTATAGAGGTTTTGATGGGCAGCATGTTTTGGGAGTAAAAATAAGTGTGCTAGACCTGGGATGCAGCTCAGAGGCAGCGGCACCGGCCTGGAAGGATCAGGTCCTGAGCTTAATTCCTAGTTAAAAAAAATTAAAAACATGATAGTGTAAGGTCACACTGACTGATACAAAAGGTATACATGCTTCCAGGACCAGACTGTGAAAGATCATAAATATCAGGTATTCATTTAACTTTAAAAGAAATGGTAGAAGGTTCATAGTTATATTTGCATTGTACATTTGCAGAAGTACACATATTTCCTACTGGACTCTAGGCGCCTTCTTCCATCATGCAACAGGGAGGTTTGAATTGGTTCCACCAGGACTCAAACTCAAATCTGAACACAGAATCCTTGAGGTCTGTCTTAACCATCATATCATACCACCTCAGACTTTGCACAGGAAATGTAACAAGCGCACCTTTCCACCTTACACATTCCCTGTGACTGACTGAGTGATATGGTGTGCAGATCATGTTTCACCTCAGGCTTGGCATATATTAGGTGCTCAGTAAGTGGTATATTTCTACCCTATAGTGCTTTCAGTCTGGAAGCCACTGTGCCTGTATTTCCTCACCAGTGCAGGCTTGTGATTCAACATCTTCCCATCGTACCGCTTAGTTACATCCTGACTGACAGTCCCCATTGCCAAGAATCTCAGCATTGTTTCTCAGTCTTCTCATCAATTTAATCCAATATATATTTAATGAAAGTTTGCCAGTGCTTAGCAGATCATGCAGGTGCCCTATGTTAGATGAAAATGACCCCAAGTTAATGTAGCATATTATTTGCATGCTAGGAACCTGCAATCTAAGAATGGAAGTGCATATATTCATAAACAACTATACAAGACCAAGGTATACGTAGCTTTGATTGCTTGCTAGAGGCAGAGAATGGGCAGCTGTGAATTTGAGATCCTCCTGCCTCAGCCTCCAGGATTACAGGCATGCCATCACATTTGGAAAAACTTGACCCCAGCTTGCACTGGGGTGTTCTTGTCCTCTGTCCAGTAAGTGCAAGTCATCTGATTCCATCTGTGACAAAAAATGAGACACAACTCCATTATTTATTAAAGACAATATGACAAATGTCTACAAAATATTATTGATTAGCAAATTTATTTGAAAAAAAAAACCCCAGAGAGCACTGGCCATTTATCACGCTTTTATTTTTCACTGTAAAGAAGCAGGATTGCATCCTTTTATACAGCATTGAGATATTATAATTAAACTGCTTGTATCTTCCACCACACTGCACCATCTCAGTGTTCTCATCTGTAATGAAATAATTTATACTGAGTAAAGCTAATTCTGGCCTCTGACCCTTAATTAAGAAAGTGTTAACATATGTAGCAGTGCATAGGTCCAATGCCCAGTGAAAACATACATTTCTCACTACCTGCATTAATACTGGCACACAGGCACATAAGGACCAGAATCTCCATCCCTCGCTTATAATTTTCGAGTGCTTGTCATTGACAGAGTGCACTAACTGGGTACTCCAATGGGATGCACATAACCAAACGTGCTGGTAATGCTGCTGTCATAGCAGAGGGTTCCGGGCAAGCAAAAGAAGTCTTAAGGAGATGACAGAGTAATGGAAAGAACTGCATTTTATGAAGTAAGGAAAGTTACCAGAGATAAATAAATAGCATCTGGCAGACAGAATTCATGTACACCCTTCATGCAAGACACTGTTTAATGATATTAAGAAAAGTATACTTCTGCTAACAAAGATCATGTTTCTATTAGAACAAGAGGGAGCCATTCAAACTAATACTCTGAAGAAACTTGCAAACCAGGCAAACTGAGGGTGTCTTGGATAAAGAATATTATGGTATATATCTCCTTTAGGAAACATTACTAACAATTTACTAATAAGTGAGCTTCAAGACAGCTGAGTCTATGTCGAACATAAGACTCATATTCAGTCTTTAACAAATAATTACTGAGAAAAAGATGCTATTGTCAGCCTTTGTTTGAGGCACTAGGGATAAATCATAAACAGGAATGATGTTTACTGCTCTCAAAAATAGGGATAAAGAATAAACTAAATGAACAAAATAATTTGACATTATAATATTACAAATGAAATGCTGTGTGCAATGTGAGAACAGAGGTTAGACGATCATCCCTAAAGCACTAGTATCTCTTGGATGATCCCGAAGGAGCAAGAAGGCTGGGCTGACTGAGGCAAAATGAGTGTGGAGAGAGGGCCAGAGAGGCGGGTAGAGGCCAGACCTGCAGAGCAGGCATTTAAGTCACGGGAGGAATTTGAATTTATTCAAAACATAGTGCTAGCAACAAGAGGATTTAAACAGTGAAAGAGGGGTACTTTATTACAGTCTCTGCATACGTACATATATATACATGTGTGTATTTATATATATATATATATATATGTATATTTACACACATATATATAGATGATCTTTCTGCCTACAGTGTCAAGATTATACTGTAAAAGAGTCAGAGCAGAAGAGGAAAGAGGTGATGGAATAACTCTATCAAGGAATGATGACAGTGTGTACTTGGGTATTAACAATGGAGATAGAAATAAAAGTACTCATTTAACAACCATTTTTATTGGAATTAAAGCCACACAGTGAATTGCCTGCTATAGGCAAAGTTAAGAGACCAGTACAACTGTTCATATTAATACATGTTGTTTGTAAGAGGGGAGAAGTTGCCACAAAACAAACATAATCCTGATTTTGTAAAAAAAAAAATTACCTCTGCTCCATAAATACTGAAGAGAGTTGTAGCTGTGATATTTTAAAGAGAAGAAAGGAGATCAGACAAAGGTCCCCAAAATGCTAATGAAATGTTTAGGAATAGCGATCTGTGAAATGTTTTGGATGTGGAGAAAAGAAAGAATGTCAGACCTGGGGAGTCCACAATCTCTGTGGTCTGAATCCAGCTCACTACCCACCCCACATATAATTATAGCATTCAGAACCTTCACTTATAAGAGGAGTGATGCAGAAGGTTACCTCAATAGTTGCTAGTAGCTTAAGAATTTCAATGTCATTATTAGCCATGTGATCTAAATAATTTTTCACTAAAAGAATATTTGAGACTTAAAATATCTAGAATTTTTTTGGTATTTTTGAGCCAGGGTCTTGCTATGCAGTCTTGGCTGGCCATGAGCTCACTTTATAGCCAAGGCTGTTCTTGAACTTTCAATGATCCTCCTGCCTCAGCCTCCCAAGAGCTGAGATTAAAGACATGTGCCACTATGCCTGGCAAACTATCTAGAATTTTGAAGAATAAATTTTATACATATGAAGGCAATAGTGTTTTATTTAAGGAACATTGAAATTATGAAATACTTGCCTTATGAACTGACATAGTTGTAATTCTCTACATAGTTATTGATTTTCTAGGTACTACACTCCACAAACATAAAGGTTTTCACATAGAAAAAAATCATGTATGTGAATCATTACATAATACTAATACTTTCTGTGTGTGAGATCCAAAGTGTTCAGAGGTATGAATAATTTCTCAAGATACCCCTGCAAGATAAATGATATTTTTACATATATTTCTAGATGAGAAAATGAAACACAGAGAAATTAACTAACTTCCCTAAAGTCACATAGTTAATTAGTGGGCCAAGATTTGAGTCCAAGCTATCTGGTTCTGTGATCTCTGCCATTAAATGCTACATTATATTAGAGACTAAAAAAGAAGAACACTAGTCTCTCCATGAGGATTTGACTCGGAGAAGCAGTTACTAGATCTATATGATAAATTGTCTACTATGATTGGGAGTAAGAAAATAGACACTCAAGAAAGAAACTATAGACAAAAGGAAAATTAATGAGTCAATGACATTTTATGCATTCAGCTGAACTGACTGAATAAACTGGATATACCATACAGGCTGGAGTTAATCACCAGTGGGATCACTGTTGAGGGGACTCACTCACACTATCTCTTTTGCTTTTATCTTTAAGATCATCTGATTAGAATGGCTTACAAGTGCTCACTGCTGTAGCACAGACTAGCATGGTTGATAAGAGATAAGAAAGGGTTCAGAATAAACTTTCAGGTTTACTTTTTCATTCAAACTGTACATATAACTTGAGCAGTTCTGTGTGTGAAACTGTTATAAATCTTGGGCCTACCTTAATCAATAATTCTTTTTAATATAGGGAGTTGAACTTGGGACCTTGCACTCAGTTTTTGCTTGGATTCTTTGGTTTGATTTACTATAAAAGAATGGACAATATAAAATATTGCATAGGAATATTTGGGTAAAATTTAACATTATAAACCTTAAAGAGATATTTGTTAAATTCTAGAGTGATTTTTCTATTACATGAGATAGAATATATTTTATTAAATATAATTATTGTATTATACTATAATATAAATTCTATTTATTGGAAAATGGTGATTCATTTATAATATGTGCCACACTGCAGGGTACGTGGTTAGCTATTTCAACTATTGTTCTGACTGGTTTGGATACAGTCTCTTTCATATTATGATTTTTTTTGTAGAATGATTGACCTTATATCTTATATAATACATCATTCTAAAATGTAGGCACTGTTTTCATGTCCATTTCATAGAAGTATAAATTCATATTTGTAGAAGTAAAAAATTTACATTATACAATACATTTCAATCAGTGAGATTTGAATCTAAAAGTTTTATGTCAAAAGCCACAAATGTTTCATACACTATATGGTCAATAACATAAAGAATATCAAATATAATTAATAACTATAATTAAGCTGCACTTCTACATAGTTTTTACCTAGTTTATCATTCTCACTTTCCATCAGAGAGGGCCCAAATAAAGCTACATGTATAGTCTTAAAAGGTTGATGTTACTGTATAAAGCATATTAATATATGTTCCTTCTGGAAACTTCAGGCATTTATTATCCATATCATTCATGAGGTACAGTACTTAATTGCAGGATGTCTAATTTTGTCTCAAATCTTGAGGTTTATACTTAAAGCACCTGAGGGACTGGAGTTCATATAACCTATACTTCTACTCTTTTATTATATGATGAATGAATAGTAATTGCAGTTAATTATACATTTCCAAGGTTATTCCACCTGAGAGTAATTGAAGGTGATTGTACTTGAAAATGCAGTACAATCTCAGCAATTCTTGCAATAAAACTGTTAATTTTATATTAATTATCCAGTTTGTAAAGGTGCAAATAAAGGAAAATTACATGTACATTCTTGCTGAAATAGCCAGACATGAGAGCAGAATATATTCATCAATAGGACAATTGAGGTAAAGTTCTAAAATTGCAGGTTTCAATATAAAAGTATATTATAATTTATAATTACCACCTTAAAAATCAGCACTTAAATATGATATTTTAATAATGGATGTAAAGCAATGTTATGTTAATTTCAGGTGTCTTTTGCAAGTGTTTTACCCCCGTACGCCTTGTTAGGTTGTAATTTACCACTATTGAATGAATATGAAAAATTTGGTTTTATTAAGTCTTGGAATAGCAAAGATCACTATGAGATTTAGTTATTCATTTAGCAAATATTTACTGAGCACCTAATATATGTTCTAAGCACTGTCTTAAGGGATGAGAACTTTAATACAAACATAATTCCTCCTCAGGAGTGCATACACTGCAATGTTGAAATGGTTACAGAATCAAACCACTGCCAATCAAATACCAATAAAAGGTGCCTATGGGTACTTATGAGTACCTCCACCGACAAGTATCTACACATACCTATACCTACAAGCACCTATGAGTACCTCTACCAACAAGTATCTGTACATACCTACACCGACAAGCACCTATGAATACCTATGAGTACCTCTACTGACAAGTATCTATAAATACCTATACATACCTATACTGACAAGCACCTATGAATACCTCTGAGTACCTATACCAATAAACACCAACAGATACTTATACATACCTATACCAACAAGTACCTATAAATACCTATGACTACCTATACCAACAAGAACCTATAAATACCTATACATACCTATACCAAATACCTATACATACCTATACATACCTATAAAACAAGGTATGTGCCCTATTTAGTTGGTGCAGAGAGATAAAAATTGATGTATGTTGCTAATGCAATTGGTCTGTACCAATATCTTGTTTTAACTTAGTGACTGAAGTATGTTCCAACTTCAGAAAATCTGATATAAAAATGTATAAAATAGATTACTTAAAGGGTTTGGAGTTGCATAAAAGTCTGCTAAGAATTCCTGTACTAAGATTAAAATATTTTCTCATGCATGGACATGTTTATATGTAAACATATCTAATCGATGAGATGGATTTATAACTCTGTAATAGAAAATTGTATACGGTTCTTGGTTCACAACAGAAATCCTAACTACAGGTTTATGAAATGCTGTAGCTGATTTTACAGAAGAGCTCTTCCTTACCATGAAAATTGTATTTTCAAGCATCAGCTTACAGATGATCTACCCGAGAATAAAATAGTCATTGTAAAACTTAGGTGCAGGTCAACAGCATTAATGCATGGAATGACTGTGTGTGTGGAACTCGATATGAGGCAGAATAAGAGACCATATTCGCAACCAAATATGGAAAACCTGTGCAGTTTCTGCTGATTTCACAGCCATGTAGAGCCGCTGCAAGTGATGCATTGGACATGCTGACTCTTGGAGACAATTTGCCCTTGAATGTGCCGCCGTGACCCAGAAGACTGTCATATCCAAACCACAGTGGATCAATGACGGTGCTCTGCTTGTACCACTTAGGAGATGCTGCTTCCATCTAGCTCTATTCAGTATTTATAGAACATTCCAAAAACGCAGATTAAGGTTCTGGTAGCTATTTTAAAATGGTACCTGAAAGGTAGAACCCAGAGTACTACTGAGCAGCTCTGCGCTTTGCTTATGCCGCACCTCCATGACCTTGAACAATTGCTTGAGCTTCCTTATTTGTGAAATGGGGACACTAATCCATCACAGTCTTTGTAAGACCTAAATGAAATAATATCTATAAAATGACAATTTTCTTCTCAGACTAGAAAAGGTCAATTTTTACATTGATTTTCAATATGCTTAAGAACTCCCTCTAAAAAAGACAATGTATACCTTTCTTACTTTAGAAAAGTTTGCAGTGCTTAATTTACATTAGTAATTATGTGTTTGGGGCTGGGGATATAGCTCAGTGGAATAAGCGCTTGCCTAGCAAGTGCAGGGTCCGGAGTTCGATCCCCAGTACCGCAAAAAAAAAAAAAAAAAAAAGAAATGGGTTAGTAATTATGTGTTTAATGTTTACATTAGTCTTCTGTAGTTTTCAGTTATAGAAATGCCAAAAATATAAGACCGTGCAACATTTACAAGTGTCAGATTGAAGAACGGATTTCAAGTTCGTTGTTAAAACAGCAAAAATCTGGTGTCAAAGCACCGAGGCAGCAGAGAGTGTGACACTCAAGCAGCGGGAGTGAGTTTTGTTAAAAAGTTCAGTCATGCATACAATCCATGTTATAAGTCTTCTCTGAAAATTGAAGCATGAACTATCATGCTTATTTTCATAAAATAAGGTGGCCATAAAAATTTAAATGAAATAAAAGGTATGGGATATATTTTTATTTCAAACAGCCCGAATAAAGCAATCTTATTTCTGCTCCTTCCATTATCTCAAACCAAAAATATGAGACAATGAAACCATTTATTAAAACTATATCAACTAAATTCACAAGAGTATTTCTATTATAAAATTTATGATCTAAATACCAACATCAACTTGTCCTTTAAAATTTATGATTTGCTCCATCCTGCACTGGACTGCAAAACCAGCATACTATTCCAAACAGTGGTGCTGTTCCAACTGCAAATGTAGCATATGAAGAAAATTCAGATTATGAATTAAAATGGTTTTAGCCTTTAAACTTGCTGTCTTACCATATGATCTCAATCATGTGTCTCGGTTACACAGCGATGCAAAAGAAACCACCCTATATCTAGTGACTGAAAATAACACCATTTATTTTTCTCAGAAACCTGAGAAAGGTGTAACAACGGCAGCTCATTTCTGCCTCAGACACTGTCAGCTTGGTGGTGCGCACTGCAGGTAGCTTACTCACCGGGCTCACAGCTAAAAGGGGAACCAGAGCTGTGGCCCGACAAGCTAAGTTCACCACATGGTGTTCTAGTTATTTGACCTTTCTTGCATGGTGGCTAGTTTTTAAAAGTAAACGTCCAAAAGAATCAGTTAGAACTGCTAACATCTCTTTCAACCTGGTCACACGGAGACACTTCTGCTATAGTTACAAAGACAGCAGATTCAAGAAGGGAGAACACAGACCTAACCTCTTTGTGAGCAGACCTAACTGTGAGACCATTACCAGAAAAGCAGATATTGGTTTGGTAAATAGGTTTCTTCATCCTAGTTTTTGGAAAACAAAATTTGCCACAGCATATTATTTAATATCATTTAATTTGAGTTTCTGCATCTAAATAATAGAATGCTGGATATCCTTCTGATCATGTGTTTCGCACCACGTTTGTTAAATCCTCACCACAACCCCTGAGTAGGGCTTATTATTTATCTACATTGTCTTAATCTACTGGGAAACTATAAAAAACTGTCTTAGACTGAGGTATTTGAACAACAGAATGGTATTTGTCAGAGTCCTTGAGGCAGGCCAATAGAAGATTCAGGTGTCTGGTGAAGATACATTTACTGGTTTACACCTCGCTATCTTCTGATTGTGTCCTTACATGTCACAGCTCTAATCCCTGACGAGGGATGCACCCTTACGACCTCACCATCACCCAGACGTCCCATCTCCAAACACCGTCACCATCAGTCCCACCATTGAGAAGTTATTCTCAGCACATTAATTTGCAGAGGAGACACAAACATTCAGATCAAACATTAAAACCTATTTTGTAAAGAGAAAATTGATGATGTACAGAAAAATAGTTTATTTGAACCAAGAGCTAGTAAAAGAGAAACTGCTACATAGTAAAATACTCAAAACTTATAATCTACTTTCAGAAGCCACATTCTTTATTTTTCATTGTAGTACATTTTATGCAAGGAACCCAAATATTGTACATAAAATACTTTTTAAAGGCAATTTACCCAGATAGTTACTTTAAAAATCCTTGTTTACTTTTTTTAGAATGTACAAAGTAGTAACAAGAAGAAACAAAACCATATATGGTTTCTGCCTTGGTGCCTTCTTTACGTGACCAAGTGTGAATATCACAGTTAGCTGGTCTAAACTGGGGGTGCTGATCTTTTGGTTCAGTGCTGCCCTATGTGGAGTGTTAAACATGATCAGATCCGTACAGGTACAGTTTGGAAGTCAAGCCAGGAGTTGGTTTTTAAAAGTTTGTAAGAAAACGGATGCATCTTGAGACCACAATGCTCAGTGAAATAAAGTAGACACACAAGCTTAAATATCACCTAGTATTTTTTATGAGAAACCTATGATGTAAATAAAGAGCAAACTAAAAGATAGATAGATGATAGCAAGTAGGGAGAGAGATCTTTCTCAAAGGAAGGGGATCAAGAGAGGGAGGGAGGGGATCGAGAGGGAGGCTGAGAAATGCAATTAGAGTGTGTTCCGTGCATGGAGCAACTCTGCACAGGGAATGTAAACACCATGCACCGTAAATGTGCACTAATACAAGGGTTTATGGGATTGCCCCCAAATTTCTTCCTTTGTTCTCCCAGGTACTTTTGCTTCCCTTTGTCTCCTTAAGAACACCAGGCTGGAACATGAGATTGTATAGACTCTGCTGTGTATTTGTACAATTAGATCTGCATCTAGAAACAAGTGTAAAGATTACACAGAACAAGAAATGTCACAAAGCTTGAACTGACCCTCTCAGAACCACAGCTTCAGTGAAGAGAAAGGAGGGTTTTCCTCCTTAAAAGAATTGTGTCTCCTCTGGGTTCCCTTTACTGGCCTCCACAATCACTCTATGATTGCTTGAGAGCTGGGAAGGGGCTAAGGAGAAAAGAAAAAGCAAGAATCAGTGTTCACTTTCTGAGTTCTGATTCCCATTCCTATGCACACTGAGTCTGCTTGGGTTGGAGCTGTCTGTGACTTGGAGTCCACCTGCAGGTTCCCTGCTTTCTCAGGCCAACATGAGCGATGGTCAGCGAAAGGGGGAGATGGAGTAAACGATACACTCGTCATCAGCGCAGTAGTACTTCACACTTTGGTCTTCAGTCTGCATGCTTGTGTCCAGTTTCAGAGTCCTCAATTAGCTGGTTGGTGTATTACGCGCAGGTTTGGTGGTAAAACAGAGAAAGAGGATGCATGCCATCTTTTGTTGAACCAGAGGCCCTTTCTCCAGTTCTTTAGGATAAAAGTCATGTAAGGTGCAGTATATTTATGTAGGTCTGGTGGTTTTCCCTTTTGCTTATTCAAGCAAAGGAAGTTTACCTTAAGCTTTTGGCAGCTATAAGATTAGAATAACAAAACATTTGTATACATTATTTCATGTTGTTTTTATTGTGAGCTCCAGGAAGGCTGGTAGAATATTTTGAAGCATAATACACAATTTTATTAACTATATACTTGTAAATTGTAAATAATAGGTTATTCTGAAGAAACAAAATATTTATGTTTTAGAATTTTTTCAGTTAATTATCATCCAATTATTTAAATATAGAATCGCCAAAAATTGCATATTTTTCAGTACTTTTTATAAGATAATATAACAGGAAATGTAGAAGTGACAATTTATCGAATTTACTCAGTATAGGAATCAGCTCTTGTTAACGACACCAGCTGAGCAGCACCCAGGGAGACAGAGCACAAGCAAACGTGCTGCCTGAATGACAGGGGACTGCTAAGCAGTTAAACATTTCTGCCTTCTCTACTTAATGGCAATGAAATTTAACTTTTAAAATATACCATACCATCTATGAAAACAATAAACTATATGCTGCCTTTCTTAAATTACATTCATGAGTCCAAATAATTTTAGAAATGCTATAAATCACATATTTTACTGAGAAGTTACTTAAGTTTATCTAAACTAACAGACTAAATGAAATACCTATGAGGGAAAGCATTCAATTACGCTAACATCAGTTCCCGTCATAGAGGTACAATTCACTATTCACCAGACGGTGACAAGTGCATAGCCTGATATGCCAAGTAAGATTTTCCATGGACTTTTGTCTTCTAGTTTTCTGATAATAAGGTTAAGCCTACAAACTGTTGCTAACAATAGATATCCTAACCATTCAATTTTCAAAATAATGTGTAAGAATAGATTATGTATTTCTTGGTTTTTATTTTAGTGGAAATGTAATTTTGCTTGTAATTTTTTCTGTGTGTGTATGTGACTAAAAATTCTCAACTGTGCTTAAATACTTAAATTTTTTTACTACTTTCTTCTGAGGACAGGAAAATTTGAACCTTCTATAATGGAAGTTGCACAGTAGGATCCGAAGTTCATCACTATGCTCACACTGAGTGCTGAGTGCAAACTCTAGTGTGATCTTTATATTATATATCACATCTTCTGATGGTTACTTTAAGAAATCACTCCTCAAGTTACATGCTTTTGAAACAGAAAACTATGTGCTTCAACTTAAATTATCTATAATATACTTTATAAAAATACTTGTTTTGCATTTCACAGATCCACCATTTGTCCAATATATTGTGTTCATCCTAGCATTATTGCTACTCTTACCAATAAGGGCAATAACAATTTCAAAAATAGTTCATAAGTCATGACATTTTTATTATTCTCCACTGGATATATTTGCTCCTATTATATGATGATGTGATACTTAGGAAGTTGTATGCTTTTGGTTAATATACTTGATGAAATATATCAATAAATCTCCATCCTCTTGAGGTACTTAATCAGTAAGACTAAGAGTATGTAGAAAGTGTGACAGTTTGTTTTGTTATGGTGACACAATATATTAGATAAACAACTTAAAGGAAGAGAAATTTATTCCAGTTCACAGTTTCACAGGTTTAAGCCCAAGCTCAATTTACTCTGCTGTTCCTAAGACTGATGTGACAGCAGTGAGGAGGAAGAGCATTTGGAGGAAGGCTGCTCAGGCCATGGTAGGCGGGAAGAGGAGAAAGGGTGAGAAGGAGAAGGGCTGGGGCCTAGATGCAGCCCTTGCGGCAACAGTTACCCCTCAGCAGGACCTTCCCTGCTGTTTCATAGCTGAATAATGTCACTGATTATGATCTCATCCATGGATCAATCCACCTGAGGAAATTAAAGCCTTCATAATCCAATCACCTTCCAAAACCCCATGTCTCAACATATTTAACAATAAATTATATCAAAACCATAACATTCTGCCCTATCTCTAAAGGCTAATGTTTCTCTCATAGGGTTTAAAGCATTTAGTTCGGCTGCAAGAATCTCCAGAGCTCTAGAATTTCCAGCACTGCTCAAAGTTTCAAGTCCAAATTCTATTCTGAGACTCAGACAAACTCTTATCTGTGAGTTCCTATAAAAGTAAAAGATATATTACATATTCCCAAGATACAGCAGCACCAGATAATTGTTGTAGTCAGAGTTTGCAAGGGGAGCAACAGGGCAATTTGTAGGATTATTTTATGATAGTCACATACATGAGTGCAGGAAATCTGTCCACACGCTAAAGACTAAAAGAATCTAGCTGAGGGACTGGATCCCATGGCCCTGTCCTGCATGAGTCCAGCTGAAGACCTAGAGCCCATAACAATGCCCCATGAATTCAGCTGGAGGCCAAGAGCCCATAACAACGTCTCATGCAAGCCTCTTTTATGGATCTGTGCTGGGAGGGCCACAGAGGGTCAGGGGTGGAAGCTAGAAAGTCTGTACCAGCGGGTTGAAGGATCTGTGCTAGCAGGGTGAAGGATCTACACTGGAGCCAGGAAGTGACACTCAAAATAAAAACCAAAGCTCCCCTGAAAAGTATCACAGACATGCTCAGCAGCAGTGAGGTCCCAAGCTCCTCCGATGATCAGGACAGCCAAGTTCCCATCAAGAAAGCCAGCGCAATAAGCTTATCCAGGAGACTGAGCAGTGCACCATCTTGCCCTCTGGAGCCAGGAAGCCATGCTCAAAGTAAGGAGCACAGCTCCCCCAAAGTGAACTGCAGCCATTCCCAGTGACGACAAGGTTCTGAGCTTTTTCAACAAATCAAACAGCCAAGTTCATCAGAAAGCCAGCATGACAAGCTACTCCAAGGAAACCAACAGCGTCCAACAGCTTCTCTTCCGGTTCTGCCTCTGATGCTGCTGGCAGTAACCCTTAGGTGGCCCTCCCCCACCCAGTACCATGCTGGATCAGTTCAGCTGGGTGTTATAAGTTAACCACCAGTTGTCAATCCACCACAATAATCATTCCCATTCCAAAAGAAAGAATAGGAAAATAGCAAGAATTTGGACCAAAGCAAGACCAAAACCCATCAGGGCAAACATTAAATTCTATAGCTTCATGTTCAGCATTTAGCGTTCATTTGGCGTGATGTAAGCTCCAAAAGACTTAGACAGCTCTGTCCCTACGGCCGTGCTTGTTCCACCCTAAGTGGCCTGTTTCTTGAAATGACTATACATGATGCTTGTAGCTTGATAGGTGTCCCATGTTCCCGGTGTCTCCAACTTCCAGGGATCACCACTGCAACTTCAGCCTCATTTACACAGCTTCATGCATCATCTCAGTGGTTCCTGGCAGGAATTTAAACTCCTTCATATATTGCCTGGCCTTCCAGACCTGCCTTTCAAATTTGGGTAGCAGTGTCTATGACCCCACAATTCTTGCATACTACACACCTGCCAAACCGGCACTGTCCAAGCCTTCTTGACAATCATTTCTGTAGTGGCTTCTCAAATCATGGATGGCTGAACTCAGAAAAATGCTGAGGGCTAGGCAGCCCTAAATAAAGTGGGATACCTGGGGCTCTCATCTTAAAATATTTCAAAGAGTTCATGCATTTATTCCCTCATGCCTGTTATGCATGGAGTCTAATCATTCCTGAGATGCCTTCAAGGCATCTGTCCTATCAAACTGGTGGAAAATATTGGCTTCTTTTTATTCCACTAATTTCTTCAGTAACCACACATTTCTCGGCCTCAACTTTACCCCCACCTCTTTTCTGACCAAAATACAAGCTTTTCAAATCTTTCTAGCCAGCTTTTGCTCCAGATTTTCACTATAAACCTGGACAAAAGCAGTCAGTAATACCCATGCCACCACCTGAATTCTATACTGCTTTCAGATTTCCCCTGCCAAATAAACTATCACCTTTAAACCCAATATACCCAGCCCTTAGGACATGGACAGAATATAGAAAATGTCTTTGTCAAAATGTAATATAAATGGCTCTGATTTAATTCCCAGGAGATTCCTTGTTCCTATTTCAAACCTCATTTTAGATCCAAACCTTAGGAGAGGGCTTACTGTAACAAGGATGAAGCAAGTGGAAAGGTCAGCATGTCAACACAATTTCTGACAATGAATATCAATTTCAGAAATGAGTATCATGTGCAGGAATTACAATTCACTTGGCAATGGAACTTACTATGGCTTATAGCAGAAAAAAATCCACTTTCATTTTGGACATTTCTGTTGGGTATAGATCAAGATGTAGAAATGTTATGTCAAATGGTATGTCTATGTTCATCAATAGGAGATACTGCCAAATATGTATTTAAAATAGAAAAAGTTCAAAATTTCCTAGCAGTTTATGACAGTTCATACTAGCATATCCTCTGCAACAATTATTTTATATTTCTCTTTCATACTGGACATTCTGGTTGATGCAAGCAGGATTTCATTACAGTTTGAAATAAAATTTTAAACCGTTTCTTTGAGAAACTAAATATAATAGATAAGGTAAATATATAAGAGCAGGAAAACACAATTAGGGACAGAAAAGAGTGTAGGCTGTCTCAGCAGTCTGATTTGCACTTCTCTCCAAAATGAAGCAATAAACAACACCTGAAATAAAAAGAGAAAAGGGATAGAAAATATAAGAAAAAGTCCTTTTTAAGCTAAGAGACACCATGCATCAGAGATGATAAATAAAGTAGCTCTACAATTATATCAATTTCATATCTTGAGGCCATTTCCAGCCTATAACAAGGTCAGAAAGAACCTGATTTTTTCAGAACCTAATTTTAAAAGTTTGGAATTTGAGACTGTGAGTTAGGAGCACAGATCTTAGAGTGCACATGGGACAAGGGATGTAGACAGTGTTTGAGAGGACAGGGCTACTCGGGAGTGCAGCTACGGAGAAGGTCCTCTGTGAGCACTTGTCAGGGTTCTGCTGATAGACCAGCCAAGGAGGTAAGAATGTCCACAAAGGTCTGGTGGCAGGAAAAAGACTAATGGAACAATAACAGAGCAGACGGGATAAACAGAAGAGAATAGTATGAGAGACTTAAAACCTCCCCATATGAGTAAACAATTAAGTGTAATTAAAATAAAGAGCACAATTAAAGGGCAACCACTGTCAAGTTGGATTCAAAACCAGTAACAATACCCAAGAAGGTACTTGCTTCCTAGCAGAAACATTTTAAATCTAAAAACACAAATAGATGGAATACTGTGGTGTGATGTAGCAGGAGTTAAAACTCTGAAAAGGCAGTCAGGGAAGGGTTCAGTGAGAGGATGACATCTGAACTAAGATCCGATGGACAGAGAGAGTGAACAGTGAACAAAGCTTGGGGTGAGAACAAGCAGAAAAGTCCTGTGGCAGAGCAACATTTGCTATAAGCATTAAGCAGCTTCTAAAAGGAAGCTGAAGTCCCTTCAGATAAGACATTATTACTTAAATTTTTGTTCAGAAAGTAAAATGAAACAATGTATTACACACCAAAACTTGGTTAGAAACAGACTATTTTATATACTAAACAATATTTATGGCTAAACTTTAAATGGCTGATAAAAAATAAACTAAAATAGCTCTTATTCTATATCATTATAATAATATATAAATTACATTTAAAATACCACTGGACTAAATATTAGCTCTTTTATAGACTTAATTCTTTACAAATTGACTACTCTATTAGATTTTTAAATACTGTAATTGTTTAAAGGTATTGCTTAATGTTCTAGATAGGTTCAACTTTTAAAGTTATTTGAGAAACTTAAATACTCTGAATTGTTATTTTTAAATTGTGTAATTAAGTAGAAAATATTTACTAACAAAAATGTATGTTTGATTTATTAATATTTGTGGTTTTACCTATTAAGACTATTACCTTTTGAGATAAAATTTAGAAAATTACGTTTTGAAGGACATTTCATTTATAAAAATACTTGTGGAACTAACTATATATGTTTTCATAAACTCAGGTTTTCCATAGGTTGGGAGAAATATTTTGAAAATACAGTCATTTTTATTAGTTATATATTACTAATTTGTGAGCAAATTAGAGATTTTATGATATTCCTATACCACCATTCCCTGTGGATACTGATATTGAATACCTAATCTTTTAATAGTAATTTTCCAGTGAAGAATTAATAGTTTTCTTTAACTTAAATGTTTGGATAATTCATTAAAACTTTTATAAAACCAAACACAAAATATCAAAATATAATACAGTTCTAGCACACTAAAGAAAGTTTAGCTAATAATAAATGTGCTAAACATGTAGCAGGACCAAACTGAGACTTTGTCCTTGGGTAGAAAGAAGTGGAACACAGATGCATGTTTAACAGTGAGTCAGTGTTTTTAATGCCATTTTCCAAAGCTAGGAAAGCCATCTCTTGTACTGCTGTTTGTAGGCATCCTTAAATTTGTGAAACACTAATAGCTTGTGTGTGTGTTTATGCGCATGTTTGTGTGAGTGTGTATGTTTGCTTGAGGTATGCTGATTTTAAAATTTAGCAACCTCAGATAAAATGCATCATAATTTTTTTACTGATTTTAAGTAATGTATTGGTCAGCTCTTCTCCTGCTGAGAGAAAATACCTATGACCCACGATTTAGAAATAAAAGCTCACTTGGCTAACGGCTTCAGAGGCTCCAGCATTGGCAACTGCTCTGTGCAGGAACATCACGGCAGAGGGCTTGGTGGGGAGGTCCGCTTAGTTCCTGAGTGACAGGAAACAGAAGGGGGAACAGTGCCAGAGAGGAAGGAGAGAGGCATCAAATATGGATTCCACACTCGTGCGTTTATGATCTGTCCAGACTCACCCAAGAGTGTCCTTTGGAATCCCTTACAAATTCCCAAGCCAATCAAGATGACAGTTAAGCTTAACATCACAGACAGCTAAGTTGATTTTTTAATATTAACACATATTTTGACTTGTCTCTGTGTGTCTTACAATGAACTCTTTAGACTCCAAGTATGTATAAATTAAAATGTTGCCAAAATATCCTCTAGAAAGATAATTAAAAAGAAATTTTCTCCTGTTTTTACAGCTTGCAGACCAGGATTCTATAAAGCATTTGCCGGGAACACAAAGTGTTCTAAATGCCCTCCACACAGTTTAACCTACCTGGAAGCCACTTCTGTCTGTCAGTGTGAAAAGGGTTACTTCAGAGCTGAGAAAGACCCACCTTCTATGGCATGCACCAGTAAGTCTACACATTATGGATTTGAAAGTCCTGCATCCAACCCCTTGGGTTTCTTTACACTTAAATATAAGCAAATGTACAAAGTCCTATGTTATCAATACAAAATGTCTTTCATAAGGAAAGAGTTCTTTCTTGTCTGAAACATTCTTTTTCAAATGATTTGAAATCTGTGTTTACTTCTCAAAATTTACACTCCTTCTTGGAGTAGTCATGCAAGCATTAGTTTGATACCCTGAAAATATTACCTAAGCAAGACCTGTTGTTGCTAACTAACTTAAGACAGTTTAGGAAAACATTAGAAGGCACAAACAAAACCTCTGTTCTTCACCTTATTTTTTTTTAAGTATAATAAAAAAACAAAAAGATATTAACAAACATACACAAAGTAGCATAAGAATAGTACAATTGAATCTGAGTTACAGGTAGGGTGACGGAATCATCAATGGTTGTTGCATTACATATTGATAATTTCTAATTGTATATTCAGGAAAATAGGTATAGACATGCAAAATTGATCAGACAATTAATCATCTACTATTCCTTACAATAAAGTGACCTAAGTCAGTAGTACAACTTCTTCTTATAGTGTGAAAGCAAAAAGAACTACATCAACTACAACAGAAAAAGAAAGAGAAAAAAAAAACCGAAAAGCATTAACAAAGAGACACAAAGTCGCTCAATAAACTTATAATCATAATTGAATTATAGACAAAGCAACAGAAAACCAACAATATTTGTTGCATTTCATATTGTTATCTTCAAAATGTATGCACCGGAGAACACATAAAGACATACAAGATTGAACAAACAATCAGTTATCAACTATTCCTCGCCATTCAATGACATAAGTCAATAGTAGAACCATGTTAACCATCCTGCACATATGTATATACATAGATACTTACATACATACATACATAAATTTTGGCCTCATTCTTTTCTCCTTTCCCTTGTCCCCTCTGTTCTTTACTTTTGAACAGATTTCCTTCATAACTCTTAGTTTATGTTCCCACCCCCAGGTTCTTACACCAGTGACACAATACGTTGCCGGCACATGTATCGCTGATTTATTTCACTTATGATTATGTTGTCTAATTTTGACCATTTGCCTACAAAGACTCCATATCTGTCCCTCTTTATAGCTGAATAATATTCCATTGTATAAAAATGCCACAGTTTTTTAATCCAGTCTTCTGTGGATGGACATTTGGGTTGCTTCCCCAATTTACCTATTACAAATTGTGCTGCTATAAACATGGGTGAACATATATCAGAGTGATATGATGCTTTCAGAACTTCTAGGAAAATACCCAGAAGGGGAATAGCTGGTTTGAATGGAACCTCTAGACGTAGTTTGCTGAGGAATCTCCAAACTGCTCTCCACAATGGTTGCACCAGTCTGCATTCCCACCAGCAGTGTAATAGAGTCCCTATTTCTCCACAGCCTCGCCAGCATCTGTTATTGGATGACTTTTTCATACTGGCCAGTCTTACTGGGGTCAGATGGAATCTCAGTGTTGTCTTTATTTGCATTTCTCGGATGACTAAGGAGAACATTTTCTCATCTATTTATTTGCCATTTGTACTTCTTTATCTCAGAAGTGTGTATTCATTTCAGATGCCCATTTCTGGATTGGGTCTTTGAATTTGGATAGGTACATGTTTTTTAATTCTTTGTATGTTCTAGATAGAAGACTTTTGTCTGAGGGACAGCCAGCTAGGAAACTTTCCCAATTTGTGGGTTTTCTTTTCACTTTGTTGGTGATTTCTTTAGATGTACAAAAACTTTTCAGTAGGATGAGGTCCCAGTTATTGATTCTTTGAAGTGTTTCCCTTGCAGTTTCATTTTTGTTCATGAACTCTCTGCCTACTCCTATGTCTTCAAGATTTTTACCTACTTTCTCTTTGAATAGATTTAGAGTTTCTGTTTTAATGTTGAGATCTGTGATCCATTTTGACCTGAGTTTGGTGCATAGACTTGGGTCTATGTTCAGTTTTCAGCAAGAGGCAAGCCAGTTTTTCCAGCACCATTTATTAAACAGGTCATCCTTTTTCCAGTGAGTTTGGTTGGCTCCTTGGTCAAATATTAGGTGGCTGAGTGTGTTTTTCATTGTGGTTGCATCTTCCAGTCTGTTCCATTGATCCTCAGGTCTGTTTTTTAGCCAGTACCAGGTTGATTTTATTACAGTAGCTTTGTAGTATAATTTCAGGTCAGGGATTGTGATTCCACCTGACTTGTCCTTGTTGCCCATGATTGCTTTTTTGCTATTCTGGATCTCTTCTGGTTCCAGATGAATTTAAGGCATATTTTCTCTAGATCTGTGAGGTATGCTAGGTAGTTTAATGGGAATTGCATTGAATCTGTACAACAATTTTTGGTAGTATGGCCATTTTTACAATGTTAGTTCTTCCTAACCATGAGCACGGTATGTTTTTCCATTTATTGAAATCCTCTTCAATCTCCTTTTTCAGAGTACTCTAGTTTTCACTGAATAAATCTTTCACATTCTTTCTTAGATTGATTCCTAAGTATTTCAGTTTCTTGGATGCTATTGTAAAGGGTATGGTTTCCTCAATTTCTCTCTCAGTCTGTTTGTTGTTCGTGTATAGGAATGCTATTGATTTTTGGGTGTTGACTTTGTATCCAGCTACGCTGCTGAATATGTCAATTAATTCCAGGAGTTTTCTTGTGGAGTTTTTGGGGTCCTCCATGTATAGTATCATGTCATCTGCAAATAATGATAGTTTAACTTCTTCCTTTCCTATTCTTATTCCTTTTATTTCTCTCTCTTGTCTGATTGCTCTGGCTAATGCTTCCAGGACTATGTTGAATAGGAGTGGTGACAATGGACATCCTTGTCTTGTTCCTGACTTTAAAGTGAAAGTTTTCAGTTTTTGTCCATTTAGTATGATGTTGGCTTTTGGTTTCTCATAGATAGCTTTGATCAGATTGAGGTAGAGGCCATCTATTCCTATTTTTTCTAAGGTTTTTAACATGAATGCATGTTGGACTTTGTCAAAAGCCTTTTCTGCATCTATTGAGATGATCATGTGGTTTTTTACTTTGACTGTATTAATATAGTGTATTACATTAATTGATTTGTGAATATTGAACCATCCCTGCATTCCTGGAATAAATCCTACCTGGTCATGGTGTATAATTTTCCTTATGATTCACTGTATTCTATTTGCAAGTATTTTGTTGAGTATCTTTGCATCTATGTTCATTAGAGAGATTGGCCTATAGTTCTCTTTCTTGGTTGGGTCCTTCTCTGGTTTTGGTTATCAGTATGATACTTGCCTCCCAAAACATGTTAGGGAGAGTTGCTTCCTTTTCGATTTCATTGAAGAGTTTGAGGAGTGTTGGTATTAGATCTTCTCTGAATGATTTGTACAGTTCTGCTGTGAATCCATCAGGGCCTGGGCTTTTCTTAGCTGGTAAGTTTTTTATGACATCTTCAATCTCCTTAATTGATATTGGGTTGTTCAGGATTTTTTAGTCTTCCTGATTCAATTTTGGTAACTTGTACGTTTCCAGGAATCTGTCGATTTCTTCTGAATTTTCTATCCTATGGGAGTAAAGATTTTCAGAGTAGGTATTAATGATGTCTTGGATTTCTGTGGGATCTGTGGTGATTTCATCCTCTTCATTCCTTATTGCACGAATTTGAGTTCTTTCCCTTCTTTTTTTGATAAGGTTGGCTAGGGGTTTATCAATTTTATTTATTCTTTCGAATAACCAACTCTTTGTTTCACCTATTTTTTGTAGAGTTTTCTTCATCTCAATTGCATTAATTTCTGCCCTGAGTTTTATAATCTCCTCCCTTCTTTCGGCTTTTGGTTTGGTTTGTTCCTCTTTTTCTAAGAGGTTGAGTTGTAGCATTAGGCTATTCATTTGCTGTCTTTCTATTTTTTTTATATATGAGTTCATTGCTATAAATTTCCCTCTGAGGACTGCCTTCATTGCATCCCACAGATTCTGATAGGTTGTACTTCATTTTCATTTATTTGTAGGTATTTTTAAATTTCTTCTTTAAATTCTTGTGTGACCCATTGGTTATTAAGGAGATTGTTGCCTAATTTCCAAGCGTTTATGAGGTTTTTGGAGTTACCTTTGTCATTAATTTCCAGTTTCATTGCACTGTGATCAGATAATATGCATCGGATAACTTCAATTCTTTTGCATTTAGGTAGATATGCTCTATGGGCTAGAATGTGGTCAATTTTAGAGAAAGACCCATGTGCAGCTGAGAAAAATGTGTATTCTGATGTTGTGGGGTGGAACACTCTGTGTACATCTACTATGTCCATTTGTTCACACTTTTGGTTCAGGAGTTGTTTCTATCGTTGTTCTTGGGATTGTGATCTCTTTTTTGTCTGTCTAGAATATCTTTTAGTGCTTTTTGCAATGCTGGTTTGGCACTCATGAAGTTCTTCAGTTGTTCTTTGTCATGCAAGTATTTTATTTCTCCATTGAAGTTGAAGGATAGTTTTGCAGGATACATCATTCTGGGTTGGAAGTTGTTTTGTCTCAGAATCTGTAATATCTTGCTCCAAGCTCTTCTTGATTTCATGGTTTCCTTTGAGAAGTCTGCTGTGATTCTGATGGGCTTTCCTTTATAGGTGATCTGTTTCTTTTCTCTAGCAGCTTTTAATATTGTGTTCTTTTGCTGGATATCTGGGATCTTGACTATTATATGTCTGTGTGTGGTTTTCTTTGGATTATGGATCATTGGGGTTCTATATGCCTCGATTAACTATACTTCAGTATCTTTTACCTTGTTTGGAAAATTTTCTGTTATTTCAGCAAATATTCTTTTTATATCTTTTGTGTGGTCTCCTGCTGTTTCACTGACTCCTATTAGTCGAATGTTATTTCGTTTTGCCTCATCTTGCAGCTCTTGGATTGATTTTTCTTGGGTCTTTGATGATTTTATGAGATCCTTCCTTTCACGCTCATAAGCTGCCATGCTGTCTTCAAGGTTTGAAATTCTATCTTTGGTTTCATTTAAGCGATTTTGCAAGCTTTCAATGGAAGTTTTCAATTCCTGGCAATCTCTTTTGACCTGTTTCATTCTTGGTAATTCATTCCTAAGTTGCTCTTGTAACGTTTCCATTTGTTTCCTACTTTCTTCTAATCTTTTATTTACTTCTTCTCTATGTGTACAGAACATTTATTCCATTATAGTTTTCAGTTCATTTTTTGTCTGAGAGATTATTGCAGGTATCTGGCTTATTTCTGCTTCAAGCTCTGCTATGGCCTGTTGGAGTTGTTTCATTGTTTTGGATGCAATCGTTTCAGAATTTACAGGTATGTGGCTTCCTAGTTCCCCTGTATCCTCGCATTCAGGACTTGTTCTGGGTGGGGTTGAGTTCTGAGACTGCGTTTTGTTCTTCTGTCTTCCCATTTTTTGGAATATTATTCAGCTATAAAGAGGGACAGATATGGAGCCTTTGTACGCAAATGGTCAAAATTAGACAACATACTCATAAGTGAAATAAATCAGAGGTACATGTACAGGCAACGTATTGTGTCACTGGTGTAAGAACCTGAGGGCGGGAATATAAACTAAGAGTCATGAAGGAAATCTGTTCAAAAGTAAAGAACAGAGGGGACAAGGGAAAGGAGAAAAGAATGAGGCAAAAATGTATGCATGTATGTATGTATGTATCTATGTATATACATATGTGCAGGATGGCTAACATGGTTCTACTATTGACTTATGTCATTGAATGGTAAGGAATAGTTGATGACTGATTGTTTGATCAATCTTTTATGTCTTTATGTGTTCTCCGGTGCATACATTTTGAAGATATCAATATGAAATGCAACTATTGTTGGTTTTCTGTTGCTTTTTCTATAATTCAATTATGATTATAAGTTTATTGAGCTACTTTGTGTCTCTTTGTTAATGCTTTTCGGTTTTTTTTTTCTCTTTTTCTGTTGTAGTTGATGTAGTTCTTTTTGCTTTCACACTATAAAAAGAAGTTGTACTACTGACTTAGTTCACTTTATTGTAAGGAATAGTTGATGATTAATTGTCTCATCAATTTTGCATGTCTATACCTATTTTCCTAAGTATACATTTAGAAATTATCAATATGTAATACAACAACCTCTGATGATTCCCTGTCACCCTGTCTGTAACTCAGATTCAATTGTACTATTCTTATGCTACTTTGTATATGTTTGTTAGTATATTTTTGGTCTTTTTTTGTTGTTGTTGTTATACTTTTTAAATAAAAAAATAAAAAAGATAAAAAGAAATCAACCAACAACAAATACTGGCAAGGCTGTAGAGAAATAGAAACTCTTCCACTGCTGGTGGGAATGCAGATTGGTGAAACCACTGTGGAAATCAGTTTGGAGATTCCTCAGCAAACTAGGTCTGGAGGTCCCATTCAAGCCAGCTATTCCTCTTCTGGTTATTTTCCCAGAAGATCTGAAAACATCATATCACAGTGATATATGTGCACCCATATGTATAGCAACCCAAATGTCCACCCACTGAGTAGTGGATAACAAACATTGTGGCATTTTCATACAATGGAATATTATTCAGCTATAAAGAAATATAAACCCGAGGCTTTAATAGTTAAATAGTCACAACTAGAGACCATACTTATAAGTGAAATAAATCAGATGTGCATGTGTAAGCAATGTCTTGTATCACTAGTGTAAGAACCTGCAAGTGTGAATAAAAATTAGGAGCTATGAAAGACGTTGTGAAATGAAAGGAAAATGCTCAAAATTAAAGAGCAACTGGGATGAGGGGAAAGAGAAAGGAAGAAAGGGATAATAATATATGTACGTATATGCGGGATGGCTAACATAATTGTACTACTGACTTCTATTGATTTATTGAAAGGAACAGTTAATGATTAATTATTTTATCAGTCTTGCATGTCTATATTTGTTTTCCTGAGTAACCACTTTGAAGATGTCAATGCGTAATACAACAACCATTGTTAATTCCTTGCCACCTTGTCTGTAATTCAGTTTTGCTTGTACTAGTCTTGTCCTACTTTGTAAATGGATGTCTAGTTGTTCATATGTTTTCATTCTTTTACTTTTAAAATGAAAGAAAATTGCTAGATCTTTTTCTCGAGAATATATTTTAAATTTTAAGTAGGAAAATAGAAATTATAAATATTATTTCTGTTAATTATAAAAATAATTTATAATAGTGAAACCTTTTAGTATACATATATATTTTTCTTGTGTAATTAATGTATATTATTTTACTGTAATATGAATGATATACTACAGTTTAAGTATGTATTTTTTTATACCCACAGCTCTGCCAAATAAGTGTCTTTTAAAATCTGCATATAAAATGGAACATAGGTTCCTAATTCAGTGATGAGGGAAAAAAATCAATTTTTTTTCCATAGGCCATAAATAGACAACTGGTAAATTGAAAAAATAAAGTGATTCCCACTTTCAAAAAATCTTTTAGTGTTATAATAGAGTAAGTAGGAAGGTTTAGTCCTTGGAATGAGAGACTAGCTAAGAAACTAAACATAGGATAAAACAAGACCCATGAATATAGTAAGTTATTCTGCCACTATTGAATCAGGTGAGTGTATATACCAGTTTATCATTTTGTTACTTCAATTTATTTCCTTTCTTTAAATATTTAGTATGTACACAACAATTTTTTAAAATAATAGACTGAATTGACTACCTAGGAGCAAAAACAAAAAGGTTTAATTTTCACCCCTGAACAGGAATTTAGACAGGAAGCCATGTGGCATTGTTGATACTGGGGAGGAAAAACAATTTGGTCTCTGTCATCATAGTTTTTAATCATGATGGAGCCCTATAACAAAAGACGTATTAACAATAGAAAAACAAAAGTTTACTAACGTATATATGTGGGAGATACTCAGAGGATGTGCAAATTTCAGAGATGAGTTTGAGTTTAGGCTCAAATAAACTGAAACAAACCAAAACGCTTGTTGTGGAAGGAAAGTATAGATGAAATGAACAAGAAAATCACAATAAAAAAAGGCCTATTGTGTACTTTACTTAGAGCCTTCTTCATGAGAATAGTCTCTGTCCGGTCATCTTCCTCCTGAAAAGACAGGGAAACACACTTTTATATGGAGATTTGTTTTAGTGATATGCATTTCCCATACTAAAGAGTGATGTTTGTTTTCAGAGCTCCTCCTAGGTTGTCTGCAGTCTCACAAAATAATCAGCTCAAAATAATCTGTGTGCCTGAGGGACATATTTTGGAGTGGCATATGCTACTCTTCTAAATTGCCCTGAGGGATCAAAAAAGAGAAACCTAAGTAAGAACAATGCAACAGGGATTTTCTGCTGCAACCACCAGGGAATTCACTCTCAACACTTCACTATGATGCTTCCGTGAGAGGCTGTTTTAGCCTTGTTTAGTAAAGTCTCGATACAGCGTACTAGGAGGTGCACCATTGCGTAGAGCCCAAGTACCTGAGATGGAACCTTGATGGGCACACTAGGTCGTACAGTTGAACAAATTAGTTAACCTGCCCTGACCTAACTTGCCCCAACCACAGAGATAACAACAATATGCACCATATAATATTGTCCCAATGATTAATAATGGAAAAGTACTACAAACAGTACTTTCACATAGTAAATATTCTGTAAAGGTTAAATAAAGAAAGCGCTTATGTTTTAAAACTTTCTGGTAAGTTAATATTTAAGTACTAAATGATTTACTTTTGCCAAAACCTAACTGACACAGTATAAACATTCCAAAGGAAGAAATTATGCTGTGAATGCCTGCATCAGAAAAAGAGTGAGCCCAAATAACATAATAATGCATCAAAGATCCTAGAAAAATAATTCATTCATCCTAGGTATGGTTTTCTTATTCTCAATTTCATTCATTTTTGTTCTGATCTTTATAATTTACTTACTTGTCATAGCTTGATGAGACCACTATGAAGCAGACCTGAGCAGAACTCCAATTAGGTTTTGGTATGTTGTACTGGTCTTATTATTTCTTTCTAGAAAGTTTCTAACATTTCCTTGATTTCTGCTGTGATCCATTGATAGTTAAAGAGTGTATTGTTTAATCTCCATGTGTTTGCATAATTTCTGTGATTTATTTTGCTCTTGATATCTAGTTTCAGTGTGCTATGATCTGATAATATGTATGCGGTATTGTTGCTTTTTTATTTAAGACTGATATATAATCTAGCATGTGCTCTATTTTGGAGAAAATTCCATGTTCTGCTCAGAATGTGCATTCTTTTATTGTTTGGTAGAACACTGTAGATACCAAAAAAGCACAATTGTTTCAAGTGGTTAAAATCTGATATTTCTTCGTGCATTTATTTTTGTCTAATCTGTCATTTGTGATAATGAGGAATTGAAGTTCCCTACTATAATTGTGTTGAAGTATATCTGATATTTTTTGCCCAGTAATATTTGTTTTGTGAAGTCGAATATTCTGGTTTTTGGAGCATGTATACTTAAAACTGCTATTCCTTTCTGCTGATTGATCCCTGAACCAACATGTAGTGATCTTCTCTTTCTCTTTGATCAGTTTTGGCTTGAAGCCCACTTTATCTGAAAATATTATAGATACTCCTGCTTGTCTCAGTGCTCCTGTTTGTGTGAAATTTTACATCCTTTGATTTTAATCTATGACTTTCTCTTTGAGTTAAATATATTTCTTGCATACAGCATAGTTTTCTTTTTCAGTTCAATCTGTGAATCCTTATTTTTGTCTGAGGAGTTGAGACCAGCACGTTGACAATTACTACAGAGACGACTGACTTTTTCTTGTCGTTGCTTTACTTTTCCGTCTCTGGTCCTTCTCTTTTCCTTTCCAATTAACCTTTCACCGGGACTGATATAATCACTCCATTAGATTATCTGGTACCATTTGCTTTATTGTCTTTTTCTAGGACATCCTTGAGGAAGTTTGAATTGCTGATTTGGTGATCTTTGTTGGGCAAGTCCTTATTTTTCCATCATTTTAAACAGTTTTATAGGTTCTATTAGTCTGGATTGAAAGTTGTTCTTTTTTTCATGATTTGAAACACTTCAAGCTCTTCTGATCTATAAGCTTTGTGTTGAAAAGCCTGCTGTAAATCTAATATGTTTACCTCTATAAGTGATTGCTGTTTTTTTCTAACAGCTTTTAAAATTCTGTCCTTATATTGGACCTCTGAGATTTTGAGTATGATGTGTCACAAAGAAATCCTTTTCTGATTGTATCTATTTGGGATTCTCTGTGCCTCGTTTACCTGTATGTTGAACACCCACTGCATGTTTGGAAATTTTCCATTTTTATTTCTATAAACGAATGATTTCATGTGTTTCATGTTAACTACTGATTTGTCGCTAATTCCAAATTTTCTTAGAATAGTCTTCTTTAAATATCTAGTAGCTGTTGGATTAATTTTCCATGTTCTCTTGATTTTTTGAGGAATCTCTGACTATATAGTCACATAGATCAAGGCAGCCTTGTCTTTGAGATCTGACATTCTCTCTTGACCCTGGTCACTTCTCCTACTGATATTTTCAATAAAATTTTTCTCTCCTGAATTTCTGTTTGGTATCTTTTAATGTTGTCTTTGCTAATATGATCATTTGTGGGGCTTTTACTTTTTTCTCTTTTAGCTCAGCTAGTTTTATATTAGTGTCTTCTGAAGCTCAATGGTCAGTTTGTTTACTAAGTCCATTGTCTGCCCAGTTATATTATCTTTCATTTTACTGAGCACCTTATGGCTCTGGATGCTTTTTATTATTTTATGTAATTTAACCATTTGGCTTCTGATTTCTTTCCCAACCATGCCCATTGTACTGTTTTGTTCTCCTATGTTTCTTGTGTGTATGTGCAAGTGTGTGTGTGTGAATGCACACATATGCACAGGCTTGCATGCACTGAGCATGACAGGTTGATCATAGTGCAACTTGGTAGTTCGGAGATCTCTTTAGTTAGTGGTTGCTTTCCAGTGATGTACTCTGAACATAGTTAACTGTAGACCTTTGCCTCTGTCCCAGGATCCCACCACCTTTGCCAATTTGGGAATAAGAGAGTGTTGTACAATTGGCCCAGCACCCAGTTCTGTGGAAATGAACTACAGTATTGTGGTTGATACAAAGATAATCCAGTTACGGCAGTAAAAACCAATTGATAGCAACAACTGCTCCACCTTGGCAGTAGCAACCACAAAATTAGCAATAATAGTAGAGTCACAGGCAAACTGGATATTGACATACCATGATAACCATAAAAGCTACCAATGTACCATGCTTAAAAATAGAAAAGAGATCTGTAATTACAATGCTGGCAAATCACATATTGACATATAGTAAATATCTACTATATTCAGCAAACTATACCAGCACTAACAGTGCAAAACAATTTTACAATAATAACATAAATCAACTAAATATACAAAGATTAATAAAGCTTAATAATAATACCAGCTAAGGACAGAGATCGGCTTGCTGGTGGCGGAGACGCCCGGCAGTCCCACGTTTCGCGCGTGTCGGGCGGGCCGCGCGGAGGGCCCCAGGCGCCAGGAGCGGAGAGAGGGATTTACTGGGTCCTGACGCCCTGAGAGTACGGACGGCTCGATCCCTCCCGCCTCCCGAGCCGGCGCAGCTCTCCGCCGACTCCCGACAGAGATTGGCTTGTTAGCGGCGGAGACGCCCGGCAATCCCACGTTTCGTGCGTGTCGGGTGGGCCGCGCGGAGGGCCCCAAACGCCGGAAGCGGAGAGACAGATTTGCTGGGTCCTGGCGCCCCGAGAATACAGACGGCTCGATCCTTCCCGCCTCCCGAGCCGGCGCAGCCCCCCGGCAACTCCCGACAGAGATCGGCTCTCTGGCGGCGGCAACGCCCAGTGGTCTCACGATTCGTGCGCATCGGGCGGGCCGCGCAGAAAGCCCCAAAGGATAGACTGGCACCTTGGAACCTTCATGCCTGCAGGGACTCCAATAACTGGTGAGATATCGGCGCTCGCGACCAGATCACCGAGTGCGGGAGGAGATCCATCCCTATACCTGCAGGGAACCCTGGGAGGGTGGGGGAGCAGTCTTACACACCTCACCCAGGTCACTA
>PVLD010019688.1:0-35767 GCA_004027595.1 Dinomys branickii
GTCTCTATCTCTCTCTGTCGTCCCTTGCTTGCTTTTGCTGTCTTCCATAAATGATTGCCCGTTCCATGTAATTCGTGAGCATTGCCCCACTGTCATGTGCCACCCTGCCTTGGAGCCAGCTAATTATGGGCTGAATCCTCTGCAAACTGTGAGCTAAATAAACTTTTCCCCTTGGGTGTTTAGTATTTTGGTCTCAGCAGTGAGAACAGTAGTAAGACAGCATGTTTGCATTCATTGTGGAGCTGGTATATGTATATACATAACATGTCCAAATTCCTTTTTGGCTCTTTCCTTGCCCTCTCTCCTCCTCATTCCATCCCTTGATCCCATTGCCTTGGAGAAAGATCTATATCCCTACTTGCTGTTATCTATCTTATTTTGCTCTTTATTTATACTTTGGGTTTCTCATATACGAGAAACCACGTGGTATTTAAGCTTTGTGTCTGATGGATTTCACTTAACATTGTGATCTCAAAGTGTATCCATTTTCCTACAAATGACTCAAATTTATCCTTCTCTATGGCTGAGTAGTACACCAAATGCCACATTTTCTTTATCCATTCATCTGTTAATGGACGTATAGGCTGCTTCCAAGATTTAGCTATCGTGAGCTGTGCTGCTGTAAGCATGGGTGTACACGTATCACTGTAAGGTAGTGTCTTTCACTCAAAAGGAACTTCTGTTTTCATCTCTGATTTTATTTATATGAATCTACTCCCTTTTTATTAGTCAGGGTAACTAAGGATTTGTCAGTTTTGTTTATCTTTTGAAGAACCAGCTCTTCATTTCATTGATTTTTTAAAAAATTTTTTGTCTCTATTTTGTTTATTCCCCCTTTGGTCTTTATTGTTTCTTTCATTTTACTAATTTTGAATTTGATTTTTTTCTTATTTGTCTAGTTCCTTGTGATACAGCCATAAATTGAGATCTTTCTGCTTTTTGATGCAGACATTGATTACTATTAATTTCTCTCTTACTATAGCTTCTCTTGTATCTTGTAGACTTTGTTATTGTGTATTCATTTTCATTTCGTTCAAGAAACTTTTCAGTTTCCTTCTTGAATTCTTCCTCCATAAGTTCATTCATTGTTCAAGTGCAAGTTGCTTAATTTCCATGTATTTCTATATTTTCCAAAGTTTTTCCTCTCTTACTGATTTCTAGTTTTGTTGTATCAGGGTCAGAAAACATATTCAATATGACTCTAGTTCTTTCAGATTTCTTGAGACTTGTTTTGTGCCTGTCATATGATCTGTCCTACAGAACGTTCTGTGTGCTAATGAGAATGTGTGTTTTGCATCTGTTGCATGGAATGTTATATAGATGTGTGTTAAGTCCATTCAGAGTGGAGTGCACTTTAGCTCTGCTGGGTTTTTAAAAATTTTCTGTCTAGATGATCCGTACATTGCTGAAAGTAGACGGTTAAGAGTCCTGATTCTTATTGTATTAGAATCTGTTTTTTCCATCAGATCTATTAATATTTGCTTTGTATATTTGAGTGCTCTGATACTACGTGCATATATATTTAGAATTGTTATTTTTTTCTTGCCAAATTGACTGCTTTACTTCATATAATGACTTTGTTTTCTTTGTACTGCTTTTGATTTAAAAGCTATTTTACCTGAAATAAGTATGGCTGCTCTGCTTTCTTTTAGGTTCCATTTGGATGGAGTATGTTATTTCTACTGTAGCCATTTTGTAACTTGTTTTCTAGTTTTATTGCAGCTCATCACTTTCTTTTTTTTTTTTTTTTTTGGTCTCTCGTCTTTTGTGGCCAAGTGATTTGTTCTAGTAGTGTGTTTTGATTCCTTACTCATTATGTTTTTGTCTGTCTATTATAGGTTTTTGCTTTGCGGTTGCCTTGAAAGTTACTAAAATATCTTTTGACAATAGCAGACTATTTTGAAATGAGAGTAACTGTCTTTCTACTTTCCTATGCTTTCTTTATACTCATTAATGTCTTTTTCAGTTGAAGAAGCTACTTTAGCATTTCTAGTACATCAGATGGAGATAAACTTCTTTATATAATTTTGCTACGTACAGTTGCGTTTATAGCAGTTAAGAGAAGAAGCAAGCTTGTGTGTGTTTCTTGACTGCGTAATTACCTTCGCTGGTGCTTTTTGTTTTATGGGTAAATTTAAACGTATATGTGGATTTATTTGTTTTTAGCTGGAAGGACTTCCTTTAGTATTAATTGTAAGGTAAGTTTTCTAGCAGAGGATGTCTCACTTTTTGTTTGTTTGGGAATGCTTTCATTCCACCATCAGTTTTTAAAGATAGTTTGGGTAGATATAACACTGTTGATTGGAAGTTTTGTTTCTTTCAGTAATTTGTGTATGATAGCCCACTGTCTTCTGGCCCCCACAATTCAGAAGAAAAATCAGCTGTTAATATGATCTAGGCTCCCTAGCCCATGATGATTTCCTTATTTCTTGCTACTTCCAAGATTTTCTTTGTCTTTTGGCATCGTTTAGTTTTTCTGCATGTGCGTTCCTTTGCATGTATCCTATTTGGAATTTATTTAACTTCTTGGTTGTATAGATTAATATTTTCCTCAGGTCGGAATTTTTTAGTTGTTTGCTTCTTTGAGTATTTCTTCTGCTCCATTTTCTCTCTTCTTTTGCTATTCCCTTTATGCATATGTTGTTGTGCTTAAAGATGTCCCATATTTCACTGAGGTTTTTCTCTGTTTTTCAGGTTGTGCAATTTCTATCAGTCCATGTTTGGGTTCACTGATTTTCTCTTTTCCCAGTTCAGATTCTCTACTTATAATTTAAATTTCAATTATTGTTCTTTGAATTCCAAATTCTTCATCTGTTTCTTTTTCAAATTTCTCTTTGCTGATATTCTTTATTAAGGAGCCATTGTTGCCATAGCTGCCTTTACATCTTTCGGCTTCATTAGATTCTTTGAACATACTTAATGGATACTTTGAAGTCTGTTAAATCTCCCCTTTGGTTCTTCTCATAGTTTTTGTTGTCTTTTATTTTTTACCTAGCGTATTGATTGTACATTTGTGTTTCTTTATGTGCCACTCATTTTTTAATTGAAAAATAGGTATTTTAGGTAATTTTAGGTTTTGCAACTCTGGATATTGACTCTGTTGCTCCTCTTGGGGGGCTTTTTATTGTTGTTTGCTCAGGTTGTGGTTTAGTGGTGTAATTAAGCCATTTTAATGAGGTCTGCTTCCCCACACGCCCAACTTCTGGAAAGACCATCATTTGGGCAGGACTCTTTTGGCCCGTCTCTCTTCCTAATCTCTGTGTGGACTCCAATGTAAATCCCCCCCGGATGATGGGATCCACTCATTTCCAACTGATTGGCTCTAATATTTTGACATTTCTCTGAGGGCATAAATTGTTCTGCCATCTGATCTAATTAAGTTTCAGCAAGAGTAGTTTTGAAACCAGGCTTCAAGGTTCAGTCTGACTCTTCCTAGCTGTCTTTCCCTGGGTCTCTTCAGTGACTTAGCTGGTCCACAGTCCAGGTTATTGCTATTAAGTAAGAGGCGTTATCAGCCTCATTTCATTTTCTTACTAGGAAAATCTCCATTGTTTTTGCGAGATCCCTTAAGCTAGAATTTCTCCCACTCTCTTTTTCTAAATAAAACCAGTTTCTTGGCAGAACTTAATTTGTCTGCCTGCTCCCCCTTGGCAAAAATCTGAGTCACTACTCTAGGCAGTGAGCAGAGTGGCACATTCTGGCCTTCTCAACTCCTCTCACCCGACATGGAACCTCTGTCCTTCAAGTGAGCTGGAGGGAGGGAGGTTGGGCCCTAGTGTTTTCTGTCCTTGGTTACAGCCTTAATGCTGTGTGGTGTGCTCGATGAAGGGCATGTCCTTCATGCCTCTCAGCCACACTCTGTGAATTTAGTCTCTTTACTCAGAGTCGAAGCAGACAGGATGTGCCAGTGGCAGTGTCCTTTGGGTGAGAAATATCTATTGATTTGGAGCTGAGTGATAAAGAGTCCTATTTTCTTGACCGTACTAGCCTAGACTGGCACATCTGTCAAGATTGGTGTGGGAGAAAGAGACAATAATAGACCAGGTTGTGGCTCAAATGCCAAACATTCCCTCTGTTCTTTATGAACTTTGGTACATTTTCTTGAATAAATATTTATAATTTGCCACTGCAGCAATTTCTAGAAATTTTAAGTGTTGCCGTTATTATTGTTCTCATCAGTCGCACTGTGCTGTGGAGTGAGTCCCATGAGTGCCTCATGCCACCATCCCCAAAATGCAACTCTTTATTTCTTTTTAAGTCCTTATATGCCCTGATGTGATCTGAGCCTAAAGTTTTATCACTTGCACACTGTCTCAATTTTAAATCCTGCCTCTTAGAAGCTGTATTATCCAAGGTAACTCACTGAGCTTCTAAGCTTTAGTTTTCTTAATTGCAAAATGAAGATGAAGTGTTCTACCTTGCAAGGTTGATATGAGGATTAATTGAAGTAATAAATACAAAGTACCCAGAAGGCTGGCACTGTGCCCCGTGTCAACTTTATTCATCTTCTATCTGCCAGGCACCAGGTACTTTTTAGGGAAAAATATGAAATAATTCTGGCATACAAAGAACAGAAAATATAGTGTATATACCAAGAATTCAGCTTTAGAAAGCAAGCAGAGATGCAACTCAAGTCCTGTGTATACTGTACAGTATTCCTCATTCCTCTTTCTCTCTCAATGGGCAGTCAGGGCTGGGGAGGTAGCACAATAGTAAAGCACTTGCCTGGAATGCAGAAGATGCTGGGTTCCCACTCTAGCAATAGAAAAACGAGAGTATAACATGGAATCATAGTCCTAAGCTTGTGCGCTTTATAAAATCTCTGTCAGGATTGTATTAATACTTTACTACAAATCTACAATACAGATAAAGTCATTCAGAGGCATTTCCCTCGATGAACATGTAAATGATCTGTTTGTATAAGGACATATCCCTTTATGCTAGTAAAATCAATTTCCTTTCATATTAGACATTTATATGAACGTACACAGTTTCCTTCTGATATGAGAATATGTCCGGATGAATAGTGGAAAGAGATGGTACCTCAAATGGTAGACATTCTGTGTTGTTTATGGAAGTTTCTATTTTAACTCTGTGTGTGAAAACGTTACTATGTTTAACTATATTAGGAATTTGATTTTATACATAATAGTAGACAGGCAACTATTATGATTTAAAATTTGTTACACAACTGAGTTGAAAATTCTCAACTATTTGGGGAATTATAATATCCCATTTACTTGATTTTAGTTAATACTGTCTATTTTATTTTTAGATTTTTTTATTTTATGGGAAAATAAAATTTCAAAACAAAATAATACAACAATAACAAGCATTAATACCTTATGTATTATTATTTTCAAAGTAGTTTCTCAGAGTACAAAATATGGGTATAAAAATTCTCCAAATGATATTAGCACAAATCTTTCTTTTCAATCAATTCAGAGAAACTAGTAGTATAACTATTTTGTATTTTTTTCTTTTCCCTTCATTCCTTTCCCATTTCTCCCATCCTATTTCCTCTTTCCTTTGAATGGTTTCTTCCCATTTCACAATATCCCCCCCTTTTTTTTTTTTTGGTACCAGGAATCAAACTCAGGATTTTGCACTTGCCAGGCAGGTGCTTGTGCTGCTGAGCTATATCCCCAGCCCCCATTTCACAATATCTATTGTACATTTGGGACCTTATTTACTCTTTCAGTTTCTCACACCAGGGAGACAATATGATGTTTACACATGTGAATCTGATTTATTTTACTTATGAATATGGTCTCAATTTGCATCCATTTACCTACAAAAGTCTCAAGTTTATCCTTCTTTATGGCTGAGCACCACTCCATTATATAAAAATGCCACTTCTTTTTTATCCATTCCTCAGTGGATGGTCATTTGGGTTGTTTCCAAGATCTAGCTATGACAAATTATGATGCTGTAAACATGGGTGCGCATATATCACTGTGGTATGATGTTTTTAATTCTTCTGGGAAGATACCCAGAAGGGGAATAGCTGAGTTGAATGGGACCGCTAATCCTAGTTTTGAAAGGAATCTCCATACTGATTTCTACTGATCACACCAGTCTACACTCTCACCAACAGTAGAAAAGGGATCCTTTTTCCTCACAGCCCTCTAGCATTTGTTATCCATTGCTTTCTTGATGATAACCATTCTTTCTGGGATGAGATGGAATCTCAGTGTTGTTTTAATTTGCATCTCTCAAATGACCAATGATGTTGAACATGTTTTCATGTATTTATTTGCAATTTGTATTTCATTATCTGAGAAATGCATATTCATCTCAGATGCCCAGTTTTGGATTGGGCTTTTTATTTTGGGGGGTCTGATATTTTTCAGTTCTTTATATGTTCTGGATAGAAGTCCTTTGAGGGAAAATGGCAACTGTTTCCCCCACTTTGTGGGTTGTCTTTTCAATCTGTTGGTGATTTCTTTTGTTGTGCAGAAGCTTTTTAATAAGATGAGATCCCAGTTGCTGATTCTTTGTAGTATTTCTGATGTGATCTGGGTCTTGTTCATGAAGTCTCTGCCTATATCTGTGTCATCAAGATTTCTGTTTATTTTCTCTTCCAGTAGATTTAGTTGTTTCTGTTTTTAATATTTAGATCTTTGACCCATTTTGACTTCAGTTTAGTGCATAGTGATAGACGTGGGTTTAGTTTTAGTCTTTGACATGTGGAGAGCCAGTTTTTCCAGCACCGTTTATTAGAGAGGCTATTTTTCTTCTAGTGAATATGTTTGGCCCCTTTGTCAAAGATTAGGTGGCTGAGTGTGTCATATCTTCTAATCTGTTCCCTTAAAATGATGATAAACCCTTAGGAGTCTTTATACCATAGTACTCAGTTTCTAGTTTCTGAATTATTTACTTGTAAAGAATAAAACTTAAATGACACACCTTGGAGTTTTTCTCATGTGTGTGCTTCTAGGATAATCTCTTCTAATTTGCATGCATCTCTTGGTAATTTAGGCAAATAATAGTTGAATGAAATTCACAGAAAATTTGGCTTAAAATCCTGTTTTACATGAAGGTTCTGGGTGAAATGGAGGACACTGGTTGATTTCTGTTTTGCTCACTCTGTAACGCTCAGGTGAACATCTTCGTTTCGTCTGTAGGTGGCAATATCAGACAAAAAATGCTTGCCACAGTTGGCCTTGAGAAGGCCCCAGCCTTAAAAACGTGTGAGAGCACACAGGTGCGTTTGTAAAACTGCAGAACCAGGTTCATGTTGCCTGTACTTGGGTATGTAACTAGAAACTAGCCTTGGTGTGTCACTGTATTTCCATACGTTCAAGTGTATGCTACAGTCTGTTCGTTATCCCCTGGGTGAGCTCTTTTGGGGTTTCCCCTCTCTCTCCCCTGCTGACTTGCTCAGGTAGCTTCTGTCTCTTCCTGGGAATAAGTTCTAACTTTCAGAAATACCCACTTCTTCCCCGGGCTTTGGTGTATGGGCCTTCCTTTGCACAAGGAAAAAGAATTGAGAGCTGGGAGAAGAGGAAAACGTTGGCACTAAGACAGATTTGGAGCTCATTTCAGTCTCCTGCAGTGGCTGCCACAAATACCCTGTGTTCTTTTTAGCTTTAGTCACCCTCTGTATTGCTTTTATTATACTTGGGTTGTTTTGTAAATGTCTGTGTGTTTGTTAATATGTTTTCATTCTTTTATCTTTAAAATAAAAAAAAAAAGAAAACAAGAGAAAAGTCCGGAGAGCTTTGCTTCAAGACAAGAGGCATAAGAAAAATTCTGAGCTTTGATTCTGGATTTTTTCCCCCTATCTTTGAGGAACCAGCAAAAAGAGTGAGATCAATCACGTGTGAAAAGAGCTTACCACTTAAACTTGGAAACTGGATAAATCAAAAAGGGAAAATAGAGACCCACCCAATCTAATATGTGGGGTGCTTCTGAGATTTTTCCACTGGCTAGAGGCAAAGGCGTCCCAGTTCCTTTTGTATCATTTCCTCTTTCCAGGGCACAGCAGTTCCCAAGAAAGTCTTAGGTGAGGAAGGTATAAGGTGGGTAGGAGGAATCTTTGACTCTCTGTTAGGTTCTTCATTATTCCAATTAGAAGTCTATCAAACGATTTAACAGTAACAGTTACATGAGATGGTTAAGCTCTATAGGGTTACTGCGATATACAGTGGTTTTCTCTAGATTTCTGGCCCGACTGACAACATACCAGAGCCGTATCCACCATGTATTCTGCAAGATAAATAAATATATGTTGAGTTTCAAACAAGCCTGCTTCTGTTGTATCACATCACATGTACAGAACACATTAAGTTGGAACAGTAAGTCTTAACCCACTGCTGTTTCAAACAAGCTGTTTAAAATTAAAGGTGAATTTTTAAGACAGATTGATATACAACTTGGCAGTACACTTGTGTGTAATGATATTCGTTTTTGTGTTAAGCTCGTTTGGCTAAGTAGATCATGCCTTTAGGCAAAAAATTGAAATGTTTAATAATACTGTATGTGGCAAGCCTGAAGGTTAGAGTGCTGCATGAAAAGCAATAACAAGGAACCCAGAGCCTTTACTCTTAATTGCTGTAACTCAGGCATTAATTAGAATAGCGTGTTAAAAATGCAGTCAGCATTTAGTCATGGAAATAAAATGTGAGATTTGTTTACCACATTGAAAAGAAATTAGGAAAGTGATTTTTCTCCCGGTAATATTTCTATGCAAATACATACTCCAAATCCAAGTTATTTTCCTAATTATATTTCATATGTGATGAATTTTTCAAACAGTTTATGCATTTTATGCTCACAATTGGAAATTAACCATCAATTGAATTTCCATTAAGTTGGAAATCATGCATGCTGGTAGTTTTTAAAAGATGCGATTCTAGCAAGGTATTTATCTTGTCTCAGAATAATAATAATGATGATGTTGTATTTACTGACTGCTTTAAAGTTTACAAATTCCTTTCCTGTAGAGAGCAAGGGTGATGTCTCATTGAAAACCCTGAGGTCTTGGCTTCAAACCTGGTATGAGCCCCACCTGAGCCACTTCCTACTTCTTACTTGTCCGCCCCGAACCTCACCTTTCTCATCTGTAAAATGGATCCTAGCACAAACCAATAACCTTACAAATTCTGTTAATCTGCACGATTTAATGAGAAAGTAGGTTTTATCTCTTTTACATTTAAGGCTCATGGAACTCATCCAGGGTCACTAAAACTGTTTTATGACTCCAAAGTCCAGGATATTTCCTTCCCCTCAGCTGCTTCTGGAACAGAATTGTAAAAACTGATAAATACACAGCAGGAGGGTTCCAGTAAGATGGTTATTCCCAGCCGCTTTCTTCCTGTGACATAGGTGTGTGGCCACATGACTCAAGGCTGCTGGGGTGTTGGTTGAAACCCCAGCCTTTTTCTCCTGCTGCTCACAGAAGCCCAAGGACACTGAGTGTTTATTACTGAAACACTGCACCCCACTCTCTTCCCCACCCTCAGTGCTTGATTACTAATAGTGGGTTTCTTTGAATACACTCTGCAACCTATGGCAACACACCACAGTTTAGAACCACTACACAAAATGCACTCTTGGAAGACTAAGGAGGCCACGTTTTAGTAGGATTTTCCTGCTGGGGAGTGGGGAGGAAGGGTGGTGAGGTGCGTAGGAGACTAAAATATTAAGATTTTGGAGACATTTGAAAGTTTTAGTAAGCAATTGAACTGGAGTGGTGGTCTGCAGGCCAGTTTGCAAGCAGGAGAGTCTGGAAGCCAGGACAGTAGTTGGCCTATTGAAATGAGCCCGATGGGATGCACTGAAGGCCTGGATTTAGGCGACAGCAGCACAGTGGAGAGGAATAAGCAGATCAGAGGAGACTTGGAACTGGCTGGATATGCATGAGCAACCTAGAAAGTCAAGGGGCCAAGGAAGCAAACAGAAGTTTCAAAATACATTGTCAGTTAGAGATTAGGCTTCTTAGGTTTCTTTCTCAAATTATATTTTCCTTAAATGAGTGTTATAATGACCTTGAGGACGTAACACCCCTTGATCAAGGAAAGACAATCTCTAGGAGTACCAAAAGGCAGAAAAAGCAGCAGCTGAGGATTAGACATAATTATGGACATAGTTTACAAACTATTAGAATCTTTCCCAAGTTGTTGCCTTCTGGGAATATTTATGTAGCCCGCAGCACTGAATTCATATCAGGCCAAGTGACTCTGTGGTTAGGCTTGCAAACCTGTTACTACATGAAGGAATGACATTTATTGAAGATAATTACAAGTGAGTGCTCAGTGATGGCATTAAGAAAATAGATTTTTTAAAGCGTAAGTTATATAAGTTATATCATCTGGTAGACTGTACACACCTTCCTCCTGGGTGCAGGATTCTTCAGGGTAGAATTTTTTCTTTTGTTCACTGCTATATCTCCATCAGAGAAAAGAGCATGTCATTTAGTAGATGCTTAATGAGTAAGTGTTGAATGAGTAAATGATCACAGGGTTCATGAATGCTGGCTGCAGGGCAGATGTTCAAGGAGTGCTGAGTAAAGGCTGGTTGCACTGAGTTGGAATAAATTCAACAGCATTTGGAATAGTTAATGCAATTTTTATTTGTTTTTGTATTGTAAATGGTATGGTAAGATAATGTTAGGTTGATCATTCTTTACGTGGGGTTATTCAGCACTAACAGAACCGCTCTCTTTTGCTAGTGATGAGCTGGAACAGTTTATGGAAAATCAAGGTGCATCCAGCCCAGGTATCCTCATCTTAACCACAAGTCTCAGCAAACCATTCATGCGACTGGAGAAGTATGTTACTCTCTTGCAAGAGCTGGAACGGCATATGGAGGTAAGAGAAGGCAAATTTTCCAACCTTCCCTCCTAAGTCTGGGCCTCTGCTCTAGGGGGAGAAGCCAATCTGCCTCTAAGCAAGCCTTGCTAAGGATCCACAAAATGTCTTGGCTTCAAGTTGTTCTTGACCTGACCCTCCCTATTTCCAAGCTTCTAGTTTCTCTCTGTATGCTATAAAACAAGACCTCCCTTCTTTCCTCTCAAATATTCATGATCATTCACCATTTCCCCTCTTCTGTTCTAAGCCTCAGTCATGTTGCTTCCCTCAAGTCTATGTTGACTTGTTGACTTAGGTTTTCTTTTGCATTCTCATCTAGATGAAATGAGATGGTAGTTTAGTCAAAATCAGACCTTTAGAAACCTCTGTCATTCTGATACATTAACCAGTTTTATTGTTACTGTGAGAGAGAAAGCAAACTGACATAAAAATACGAAGAACCTGTGCACTCTGCACATGAATATTTACCTCTAGACTACCGTGATGGGCTTTCTGATGCTGGATTACAATGGAAGATTTTGATATTCCTTAAAGACTACTAAATGGATCCAATGTCATTGTATCTCTCTACCTATCATTGTCCCTTCACATTTTGTTTATGAACTTACAGCTTACTTGTAACAGTTACAGTGGCACCATAATCTTTCCTAAATATTACGATTTGCAGTGAGGCCTGATAATTGAATTTTTTCATTAAGAACCCAAATCTTCTTGTGATTAAAAACCAGTCAACTGGGAAGGCTCCTTGAGCTGTCTTTTTGTGATTTTGCATGGGGTATGCAAGTGTGGGTGCAAGAGGAGGGCCCACTGAGGGAGGCAGTGCTCACCCTAGTTGCTCTTCCTGTGTCTGGGGAAAGGTTTTGAGGTTTGAAAAGGGTTGATTATCTTTAAAGAAAAAGGTTGCATGCTGCCAGGCTTGTCAGCATTTGTAAGGATCGAAAAGCATGCACTCTGAGCAAAACCACATTCTCAGGGTATTTGACCTGCCTAAGAGCTGGAGGTAGCGAGGAGCGGGTGAGCAAAGCCTACTGGAATGAAATTTCAGTTAGGGCTCTGGAAGGTGTTGACCTGTGGATGCCTTTCCATAAGCTCAACCAGTTGGCTGAACCGTTTGAGGTTTGCCCCTCCTTGCTTATCATGAAAATCCAGAAACTAGTGGCCTCGGTTTCTGTTACTTCTCAGTGCTGAAGTACAAGCATGTATTCAATCTGAAGAAGAAAAAACGAACCCCAAACCCCAGGCAGTAGATGTTCTGCATGCCGCGGTCATCTTCTCAGCCTTCCTTGTAGTGGCACTTTGTTTCCAGCCCTGCCTCTGCTTGGTCATGCTGTCCTTGGGTGCCTTCCATGCCCATCATCAGAGAGTCCACCCCCTTCATGCTCGTTCGCCATGGGCTAAGATAATTTATCCAGGTTTCTGGTCATGTGGCATGATTGCTGCTAGTGGTAGAGTAGAAGTTGAAACTCTCAGTTGTCAGCTGATTGGGGCAGGGGTAAATTTGACTATGAAGGTATGCGAACTTGCTTTGCTTTGGCAATGCCATCCTTGGCTTGGGACAGACTAAGCTGCTCAGTTGTGTGTTTGCTCAGCCCTGACTGGTTGAGCAGATTTGGTTTTCTCCCTTCTCCAGCTGAGCTCCATATGCCCCACAGTGATGCCCCTACACACCCATGTACCTCTGTGCTACATGACCTAAGGGTCTCCCCCCAAACAATTAGTTAATTACTATATTTACTATTAAATAGTTACTATCAGACTATGACAGAAAAATGGAAATGAGAACTCTTGTCTCAACAATCACACCTACAGTGTTACTACCATGATGTATCACCGACTGTCTTAAAGGTCAATTGTATGATAATTTAAGGATTAAAGAATAGACCCCCGTTTGGAATCTTAGTACCTCTAATTATTAGGTGTTTGAGAAATTTTCTTTTGGTTTACAGTTCTATGAATTTTAACACAGGTATGATTTCATGCTATCACTACAACTGAGATACAAAACAATGTCAACATAGCCCTCCAATTCTCTCTCACTATCCTTTTGTGGCCACACATTTGTCCCACCCCTACCCCTTGGCAACTGATGATCCTTTCTCCTCTAATATTGTTTTCAAATGTATTCCTTTGACAGGATACTCATCCAGATCATCAGGATATTCTGAAAGCAATCGTAGCTTTCAAAACTCTCATGGTACGTGATGTTATAAAACTATCATTCTTCAATTTGTGTAGTACTTAGTTCGTGAAAGAGTGATTCATGTGCAGTGTATCTTTCCTTATATAAAGGTCTTTAGAATGGAAACAGTAAGCTTTCCTGACAGCATGGCTGTGATTGCTTCATTTAATTTTGTCCTGCAAAAATCATGCTTACCTATGAAAGGTTGCCAGGCTGAGGGTATAAAGCAATCACACTTGAAGTCTCGGCCACATTAAGCATTGGTGTGTAGGTGGGGGGTTTCCTTTCGTCTCTTTATCTTTGCCCCTGTTGCTTACCCTATGTCTGTGTAATTCGTCATTCACTGATTGGCATCAATACTGGATTCAAGTATTTATGTCAAAAGACATGAGTTTATTCTTTGCATATGAAAAAAAAACCCTTTACAAAAGGAAAAAAATGACACAATCAAAATACAATTGCTTTATATAGATCACTGTATCTGTAATCTTACATCTCGAGTATCATGGTTAATATGTCTTCTTGAACCCACTGGTGTAAAAACCCTTGCTATAGTTTTAGAAGGAGATAAAACTTTATTTTGGGGTGATGGACTGAGGTTAGCTCCATTTTTTGACATTTCTGTAGCATCCTCAGTGACTTGAATCAGTGCTTAGTTATTGATCATTGCCGTAAGCTTGTGATAGAGAATTCGCCATTTCCTCATTTTCAGTTCTGTTGAAAGATCAGCAACTGATGTGTCTATGGTTAAACAGCAAGCTGAAGACCGGAGTTAGGTTGAAATGACTGCTGTTGTGAGCCAAAACAGGCAAATGCTGGGAGATTTAGATGGCTTGACCTAACAAAACAGTCCAGCAAAACGCGTAGCATTTACTATGATTTGTGTCTCTTTTATTTTTCCTATGTAAATGGAATTTAAAATCCCTCTTTAAAAAACTATATTTCTGATCATGTTGTAAAACTTGCTTTGATGACTGAAGTATATTTATTCCTACTTATTGGTGCTTAAAATATCTACATAATGAATTTATTTCTCCAAGCCTCCATTTAGCTGAATGAAGCAGCAGAGATTTTTACAGAAAAAGCACTTCCAAAATACTATGACAGTACATTCATTTGGAAACAGTAACATAAGTTACCATATGCTTATTTTTGTATTCAATGTGGAATGAATGTTAAATTACACTAAGAGAACTTCACACTTTCTGAAGCAGTCATATTATATATATAGTGTTCCCACCCTACATAGTACTGGCAAACTAAATTATTTCTTGGTTTGAATTTTCAGTTTAGCATCATAAATTTAGCTTTATCTCTTTTTTTCAGTCATTTTATGAATAAAAATTAATTTAGTATTTTTATAGCACTCTATTGTTACCCCCTAGACAGAGTAAAGGGTAGTGCATATGTTTCATTATAAGCTCAGCTTGATTCACTGTGGCATCAAGAAAGAATTTATATTCTTTTTGCCCGTCTCTTTGTTTATAACTCTGGAAGTCTTTTTTCTCCCTCCTTGGGTTTTGTAGTTGGTATGGTGCTTACCTTATTGGAAAATGAGTCTGTGTTGGAAAAATAAAATTATTTTGCAAGTAAACCCCTATTTACCCGAAGATAGACGAGGTAGAGAGGAGCTAAGGCAGAGATATCAACTAGCAAATCCAGATGTACCAATTAGGCTCCTGGCTCGACATGATGCGATGATTCAGCTGCTTATCTCCCAAGATTTCTTACAGACAGGGAAAAACAAACCCTTTCTATCATTTTATCTTGATGCTTCGGTAAAATGAGAAAGAGCCCTTTCTTATACAACTTTTAAGAGTGCAGAGCTAGGAATGGGGAATAGTAGATCTTTTTGTCTGTCAGGATAGGACCTGGTCATGAGATTCAGGGTGTGCAACAGGGAAACTCAGTGGGAATCTTGAGAGTTAAAAGCATATCTTACTTTGATCTTGGTTTCGGTCTCCTAACCATCACAGGTCTGTTTCATAAGCATGCCTGTTTCATTATGTTCCCTTGGGTCCTATAGGGGCAGTGCCAAGATCTGAGAAAGAGAAAACAGCTGGAGTTGCAGATACTTTCCGAACCTATTCAGGCATGGGAAGGGGAGGATATTAAAACCTTGGGAAATGTGATCTTTATGTCACAAGTAATGGTGCAGTATGGAACATGTGAGGTAAGGTGCTTCAAATCAACACTGTTTCTTCTACCTTTCATAGTTTTTTTCTTCCTTTATTTGTCCATTTATCATGGTCAAGTGCTTGAGCATGCAGTTCGGAAACTGAACAGCTTTTCTTTGGCCAACATGGTGGTAGGTGCTATGCGAGACAGGGAAAGAATAAGCCACAATCCCCACTCTCAGGGAACTCATTAAAAACAAATTAAACATAAGCCTCGTGTGGAAAACAACCAGGAAGTCAATGTTAGATTGTACAGCCTCAACAGTGTATGTGTAGAAACACAGAGAAGGGAGAGACCAAGAAGGCTTTACAGTGACAGAATCGAGGAGGAGGGGACCACAGAAAGTAAAGGGGAGGACAAGGTAGACAACATTTCTGTCTCAGGAGAACAAGAATGTAGCTTTTCCCCCTGTAAGACAGTAAAGAAACTAGAATGTTGGGATCAGAGGAAGCATTTTGGGCATAGTGAAAGAAAAGGCTGAATTGGGTTGGGAGAAACTTTGGCCACACATTGGGCTAGAGGAGTTCAGATTGACACAGCAGATGATGCAGACCAGTGAAAGAGCCATAAGCAGCAGAGAATCATGACATGTAACCAGACAACCGTACATGTGAGAATGAGACTAGAGGCAGGAAGGAAAGCTGGCACAGGAAGTGAGGAGCGCCCCAGGCGTGGGGGAGACAGAAGGAACAGAGCAGAAAGGGCATCTCTGGGGCATATTTAGATGGAAAAGTCAACAGGAAGGGATGGCCTGCAGGTTCCGGGAGATAATACATGCCATTTGCGACCGGTTAACTTTCAAGGAACTGTAGATAGCCAGGTGGAGGTGTCCTGTAGGTCACTGGAAGTGGTATGGAAATGTAGGTGAGAGGCAGACATTTTGATGTCCATGACAGGTGTGCCTCCCTAGGAAGGAAATATCCCTCGTAAGGAAAAGTAGGGGCCTGAAGATGGATTATTTCTCTTAGGAAGGGGCCAGGGTAAGTGAGAAAGGTTGATTATGTCACCTGGTATGATTTATTGGGTGTTAGAATTGTCCTGATCTACCAAACCATCTTCCTATAGCCCATAACATGCCTCTGGCAGAGATTCATTACTCTGGGTTAATAAGCAGTCTCATTAGAAATCCACATATCCTGGGGAATGTTAATGCACTGAGTCTATTAGTCATTCACATGCTTGAGTTAAACCCCTTGGGTGAGAGGAGTCAGGGCCAGAAAAAAAAAAAACACAAATAGGATGGTAGAAAAGAATCAAGGGATTTTGGTGTCCTGGAAATTCCTAGAAGAGCACTTGAAAGTGGTCAGCGAGCTGAGTGCTGCAGAAGGTTCATAGGTCAAGGAGCATGAGGGCCAAGAAGAAGCCATTGACTTTTGCTAGAAGGCAGTTATTAATGGCTTTGGGAGAGTGGTGGGAAGTGCAATTAGGGAAGGGTAATGGGGAGACGGTGAAGGCAGTGAGTAATTTGGCAATAAAATGTCAAGAAACACGATATTACCTGTAAGGAGCCACATGGGGCGAGCAAGGCCTTTTAGGACAGGAGATGTGCATATGTTAAAGGGAAAAGAGGAAAAGCCAGCAAGACAGGAGAGGCTGCTGATGGAAGGAGGAAGGGAGAAGTCTATAGAAGAAAACTAGGCAAGAGAAAGATTCCAGAGTGTGGAGCACTTGTTAGAGCAGTTATTCCTTCCAAATGGGAGGAAGGAGCTGGGAGGAGAATGAGGATCTGAGCATGGACGCCAAATGGAGTTTTTCATCTAGTAACTGCATATCTATTTAAGGGATCCAGAGTAGCCCTCGTGTGTTAAAGTTCCTTCTGTAAGATATAGTTAGCACTAATGCATTGTGTATCTCAGTAGAGCTAGAAGATTTCGTATGTGCTCACCATATGCAAATGATCAGTGTGTAAGATGGTGGACATGCTCATTACACAGATCGTTACACAGTACACGCATGTATTGCAATGTCATCTTGTGCCCTATAGATGGGTATAATTATTATGTGTCCATCCAAAAACCCCATAAAATTAGGCTAGAGATAGGGCTTGAGCAAGAGTGTGTGCTTAGTATGCTCAAGGCCCTTCATCTGACCCCCAGTGCCACACACACATACACACAAACACACACACAATGACACAGTTTTAAATTAGTGTGTATTTATAATACACAGTAGTTACGTTCATATTGAGGAATTGGTACCTAGATGATCTTGATCACTTTGATTCCCTTCTCCCCACTCTGTGCCCTCCATTCTCCCCTTCCTCCTGACCCCTTCTCCTCACCAAGAAGTCTGCCTTTTTGTTTATTATAATCTCTCCCTTATTTTACTCTTTGTAACCTATTTTTTAGGTTTCTCATGCAATATTTAACTTTTTGTTTCTAACTTATTCCACTTAATATTATGGTCTTGCATTCCATTCATTTTATTGCAAATAAGGTGATGTCGTCCTTTATGACTGAATATATCCCATTGTCACAGAAAATATTAAAATATATGTCGCTCCTTTGTTTAACATGAATATAATAATCTTGTTCTTAACTAAAAATGATTTTATGAATAAAAATGTAGCATACGCATTAGAGCATAATAAATTTCCTACCACTTGAAAGCTGCTTCATTTTGCCACTTTGCAAGTAAAATTATATTTCTGTTTTGTGAACCTGGAGATTTATTTTGTGCTCATGACTAGCACAGCACATTGGCTGCATAAAGTCTGTGACTGCTTGGCTTACATACTTTGCAAACAAGCCTGGTTGTGTTTAACTGTTATGTGTAGGAAAGAGAAAAATATTGCAGGTGTATGTTTATGTTAAAGTAAAATTAAACTAGTTTTCAGCTGTAAGATGGATAGCTTAAAAAAATCACCATTACTGTCTCAGTTGGTCCTGTGAGACCTGTATTAGAAAGCAGTGATTCCAGGAATTCTTAACAAAAATAGTCGCTGCTTAATATTTTTCATTCTACTTCAGGAAAAAGAGGAACGGTACCTTATGTTGTTTTCAAGTGTCCTGATAATGTTATCTGCTAGTCCTCGGATGAGCGGCTTCATCTATCAGGTTAGTTGATTTCATATATCTTTACCACAACACTATAAAAACTCAAGCCAGCAAAGGCGAATGTTTTGACCCTTCCTTATAATTAAACAGCTTATAAGAACAGATGTTTCTTAGAGCAAAGATCTTTGTGTTACAATAATGAGTTTGTCCTGAATATCTACTGCTCTGGTTATAAGCTAGGTTTCGAATGTATAAGTAGAAATTGAAGCCTATGACCAGCTGAATCAGCAGCAGCACTGTATGGGCCCATAGCGTCACTGCTGAGAAGATACAAAGCTGGCACCTGCCTCTGTGATCATCTTATTACAATCACATCACATGCTTCAGGTTTCTAAGATACAAGTCATTAAATGCCTTCGAGAATTAACCTTCCTTCAGTCTGTTCCCAAGATACAGAGTATAAGTTATTGCTGCCTGTTATACCCTGGCCTGGCTATCAAATTTTCACAAAATTTGACCCTTTATTTTATTTATTGATTCATGTGAAAATATATTAGAAAAATAAACTCTTTTATAAATCCTCACCGTATCGCTTAGGATGTGTTAGGCAAAGACAACTCACATTGCCTCCTGTTTTCTTGTCTGATTAAAATTTAGAACAGGAAAATATTATCTACTGATAGACTGGAGAGAGCTATCTAGCAATTATTTAATGGTGATTCCTGAGAGCATCAGAAAATCTAAGAGAAATACATAGGTATAACCGCAAAATTAATGAGAATGTTCTTTTTTTTTTTGGTAGGGAAAAATACCCATAGCAGGAATGGTGGTGACTAGAGTAGATGAAATTGAAGGGAATGACTGCACATTTGAAATCACAGGTAGGTAATTTTTCCTTTTCATGTAGCTGCTTCATATCTTTTTTAGAATGAAGTGGACTTTAAATAAACAAATGATATTATTTCTACTATCTAATGCATGAGTAAGTTCTGCATGAATATGGCAAAGTATACTCCATTTCCTGTGATAAGTAGGGTATGGTGCTAGAACAGAGAAGTTTCCCAGTTGTTCAAAAACCTCCACGTTGCCATTGGTTTCAATCTTCTCTTCTATAAGAGCTACTTGTGAGAGCGAAGGAGGAACAAAATGGGTTGATATAAATGTAATTTTCTTTGTCTCTGTCATCTATTACCTGATGGCACAGGAGCCAAAGATGTGAACTTTTACCAGAGATCTTACCATCAGCCTATGAATTAGCAAGACTTGGTTCTGTTCCTAAAAAGTGCTGAGAAACCATGGAACTCTCTTCACCAATTGAACAAAATGTCAGGTCTTGATAATGCTCCTTGATGTTTTGGTCTATTCTCCCTTTGTAAGGCTGGTATAATTTACATGTCATGACTGCACTTCTTGCATTCATTTAGCACTGCAGCTAACACTGGGTTCATGGGCCCTGGCCTTACTGGCACCCTTCTTTCACAATAAAAGGCCCAAGGTTTGGTATTTTCCCAAAGATTGTAACCAGTCTTATTTGCACCTTTTTTGACTTTGGTATTAGGACAATTAGTACAATATCCTCATTTTAGTCTATGAGATACATGCACTATATGCTTCAGTTTTCAGGTTGTGTGCCTATTTATGAGGTGAGGTTTTAAATTACTTCAGAGATTCTGTAAACAGTAGAAATCAAGGGTGTTTATTTTTATAAATCAGACATGAGTATTTACTTTATTATCACTGCATATCTATTCCTAATATAGAAGCTTGCAAAGGGTTATCCCATAGGTGTGAAGACCCCTGAAAATAGGCAGTCAACTCCTGGTTATGTGAAGTAGATTTATGAATGATAGCACAAGGCTCTTCTTGTGTTTTCTCAAATATTCATAATTGGTGGTACAGGTAACATAGTAGAGAAGATTGTGGTCCATTGCAATAACAACCAGGACTTCCAGGAATGGCTGGAACAGCTGAGCAGGCTGACCAGAGGCCCTGCATCTTGCAGTTCATTATCTAAAACATCGTCGTCATCATGTAGTGCTCATTCCGTAAGTATACCTTTTTGTTCTGACCAGGGATTCTTGAGGATTTTGTCAGATTTTGTCTGCTAAATACTTACAGGAAGCAGCGAGCACACCCTTTGTCTCTGGGGCGTGTATTTGTAGATTTTGAAGTACAGTTAAACCTCACTAATTCTAATTTCTCACTGTGAGGCTCATCTAAATTAATAAAATGTGACTTAGAAATGTCTGATTTTGTTTGACGGTATTCAGATACTCCAGCTAACTCTTAGCCAAGTGTCTCTAACCAGAAGTCCCGCTAAATGTTTTCATGAACAACAAGACTTATTTAGCAGCTGTTATTCTCATGTTAGTAACACACTATCCAAACAAATAGCTTTCTTCCCTAAGGACCTAAACATCTCCATGTAACCTCACTCATCTCATCACATTTGCTCAGTAACTTCTTCCAATTGTAAACGTGTAGTACTGTCTGCTTCCGAGTTATCACTGACTTAGAAGACATGGAATCTGAATTGATGAGATTTTACTGTACTTGTTGAGTGACATGGAAGGTGTGCTGTGTTGTCTGTTAACACTCAAACCTGTGATGCCAAAATCCCTGTTTTGAGCGTGTTGCGTGTTGTGGTAGACTGTGGACTTTGGCATCCGTCTGGGTTCCTGTCTTGTCTTTGCCCATTACTAGAGTTATTGTACTTCGCTGAGCCTGTGTTGTAGGCTGTTCTGATGAAATATCCTATTTAAGCACCTATGGAATACCACGCACGGCACTGAACTCAGGTGTTACCCATGACTCCACTCTCCTCCCCTACAGAGGAGAAAAAATTCTGAATTTAATGAAATTGCAGGACAGAGAGGGAGGGAGAGAAATGGGAAAAGCATAAGAACAGTATCAAGGGATGTTGAGTTCATTTTGGTGCTTTTCCTTAAAGACGCTTTCATCTTGAATGGGAAGTGCCAGTTCTCAAACTAGAGACTTGTTTTTCCATCTTTGCCTTTCTGTGGTTGGCTTTGCTATTGTTGTTCTCTCGCGGTGTGGCACGAGGTCGGGTTCAGGTGGCAGATTGCCAACATCTCATCAGACATTTTCCCAGTCTTTTAGCTCTACTGGACAGCCCCGAGGACCCTTGGAGCCTCCTCAAATTATAAAACCGTGGAGTTTAAGTTGTCTACGACCTGCACCTCCCCTTAGACCATCAGCAGCACTAGGTTATAAAGAGGTAATTTTGCTACATATGGTATAGCATGCTTCTGACAAAGCCAAATGTGTAGCTTATTGCAAATCATTCTGTCTCAATGTGCTAGAATTTATGATAGATGATAGGTGTTGGTCAATCTTGAGTTGTTAGACTTGGTGATATTTTATTTCCTAAATTTCCATTTCTCCTTGACAATCTACAAATATTTGTCAAATATCTGCAGAGTTTATGTGCATTACCTGAGCCCCCTCTTGAAGCACCTCTGCTTTACCTTTACATGATTCTGATAATTCTTAATTAATCTCTCTCTCTCTCTCTCTCTCTCTCTCTCTCTCTCTCACACACACACACACACACACACACACACACACACACATCTTAAACCAGAACCACTTCATTTGGAATTGAATTTACAACTAAACAGACCCAGCTGTGCATTTTGTAGCATTGTGATCTATTAAACGAAATCAGTAAAGTGCTATGGGACCAAGTGCTGAGTCCAAACTGCAAAAGTGGTGTTTGCTGCAGTAGGAAAGGGAAAAGAAGTTAATGAAAGGAGAATCTTCTTAAAGAGAGGCTTTCCCGCAACAACTGTGGAGGACAGCTGATATTTGGGTAGTGTGGGGATTTCGAAGCTGTTGTTTCTCCTCTCAAAGTTGAAGTCAGAAAATGTCACTCACTATTTTCCATAACTGGGTAGAATGTTACCTTTTTCATCCAGTGAACTTCCCCCTCTCACCTGTTCCTAATTGTTTCAGATTTCAGAAAAGATGCTGATTTGTGAATTAACTGTTCTTTACATAGGTTTTGTTGAGTGAAGAATGAGTTTGTGACAGTTGTAAGATGAACCTTAGAATGATGATGGAAAGACATCTTATAATTTCCTATCAAGTGTGCGTTGTTTGATGAATGGTACAGACTTAGCTCAGTTTTGAGTGTGTTTCAATTTAAACCACCGTGCTTCTGCTTCAACTAAATTGTTGCCTACAGCTCTTAGTGCAGAGAAAAATGGAACGATATCTGGAGACTGGAGGATTTTTTGACCTTTTCAATTTGGCGTGATAGAAGACATAGCACTGAGCTGAATCTTTATTGTGTACCTGTATTCAGAATTTGACCAGGAAACTGTCCTAAGATTTGCTTTGGAAATTCATCTGCAGTTCCTTCAACCATCCAGTTTCTTCTTTAACTACCTAAGCTAGGAGCGCCATTTCATAGTTACCTAGGTCTCCTTTTTGATTATGGTTATTTTGTAATTGCCTGTCACTAAATTCAAATTAAGGTGAACTTTGAAGGGTAAAGTTGACTTCATCCTTCACATAACTAATCTGTTAAAACTGAGGCATGATCACTTTGTTTCTGCTGGGGGAAGAGAATTATTAATATATTCTTACTGTAGTGTAAATTTCAGTTATTTTCAGCATTTGTCGTTCTGCACAGAACTATATTCTTTGGACTTTTGCATGATGATATTGCACCTGAAACTAATGTGGGAAATGTGATGATGATCTCTCTGTGTAATTTATGATAACACTAACATTTCAAATATTGTTTTAGAATTATTGATAAATGGATTTGATCATTATAACCATCGATCTCTCACGCTTATCTTCTCTTTCTTTACATATTCATTTTAGAGGATGTCTTATATCTTAAAGGTAAGGGTAGAACAATATCTTTGGCTTACAGTGACATCATAATGTTGTGCTGTAACCTTTGATGAATGAAGCTTTCTTTCATGCTTGTTTTGTCCTTTGTTATAATTGGTGGCTAAAATGTGAAGATGCAATTCTGACATGTAAGTACTTTTTCAAAAAGTAAGCTTATGTAAGTTATATATAAAAATGTCATCTTGTATGTAATGCCTTAACAGTGCCCACTTTCCTGTTTTTAAAGCATTTTTGTCCTGTTATTTTGCCACATGTGAGTTTCTCATATCTCTTTTCAAGTCTCAGTAAATCACTGTGCCTAAGTAAAAGAAATTCTTGTTTCGTATATTTAAGATAGTAATTATTATCCATGCATCATGGAAGATTAGGGTAAGATAATCATGAGGGTTTTCCCCCTAAGTGTAAGATTACAATCTGTTCATTGCTGTTCATTGGATATTGACAAGTAACTTTTTTTCAACTTGCTGGTTATTCATATGACAAAAAGATCAACAATTCCATTCTGTGTTGTCTATATATATAGTTAAACTTGGCTATAGATATGTTACTCCTAACCCAAAAATATTCATCAGGAAATTCTTCATTTGGCTCTGTTCTCTGACTTTAAGAAAATTAGTCTCTCTTCCTTAATTTTTCCATTTTCATTTCCATAAATGCAAATTATGTACTCCTACATGGGACTGTTGCCAAGGAAAACTGACTGAAATAGTTTTGACACTCTTAGAAAAGTGATAAATATTAGTGGTTACAGTTGTTCCTTAATTCCTCCTTAATTCCCTTAGAATCCTGTTGGTAAGAAGCGTCAACCCAGTAAGGAATACTATTATTTTTTCGAGGGTTAACATGCATTACTTTCCCTGCAGATGATATCCTAAAGGCATTGGATCTTCTAGAGAATCTGCCTAATACACGCTATTCTTATTCACACCCATATGGCACTCATGGGAGAGCTGTCATTGCCTCTGTTTTATTTAACCTTGTAGAGCTTGTTGGAGTCATTTTCTATATGTATACTGTTAAATTTGGTGCATTCCCAAGACTGTCAGACTAAGAGAGAAGCATTCTATTTGATTTCATTTGCTCTATTTTAATTTGTACTTGGGGGAGAATTTTCATTTATTAAGAAATCTTTACCTTTATAGGAGTCTAGTAAAAGCCCCAAAACAATGAAGAAGTTTCTTCATAAAAGAAAGACTGAGAGGAAACCATCAGAAGAGGAATACGTGATTCGGAAAAGTATGTGTTTTGTACTTTCTGGAAGTTATTTATGGATGGACTAAAATGAGAATATTTTGAAAGAAGATGATTAGAGCAATTTGTTCTCAGCATCATCTGTTATAAAAATGCACAGAAAGGCTTGGTCACCTCTAAGACTTGAGTAAGCTGCCTCCTGCTGTAACTTCCTGTCATCTTTGGCAGACATCATCTGTGTCATTTTTATGATAGAGAACATTTTACCCCACTAGAATGGCCCATTTGCTGTGGACACATTTTTTTCTTAGTATGTGATGCCTGAGATATCTTCCTGTACAGAGATGAACTAAATAAATTTGAAGGCTGAAATCCTATAGAACTCTCATGTTTAGTGACATTCTTAGTTAGCCAAGGGAGTTAACCTCTTGGTATCTAGACATGGGGCTTTATTTTGAGGCAAACTGCAGTCAGTCAGTCAATCAATATGTACCTAGTTGCCTCCAAGGCTGTGAACAATGTGCTTGGGACACACGTGAAAGAGGAAGTGATGTGTCACAAAGAGGTGGTAGGACTACATCAGTTTAAAATGTAATTTAGATCAGTCTTAGCTAGACTCCAGCTTTTGCACAGACCTTCCCCACCATTTGAGTGGTCACATCAGCCTTTTGACAGGGTGCTGCCATCCGGGCATGTCACGAATGAGCTGGGGAGGGGAGGTGGGATGAGAGAGATTCCATGTGTGTGCTGGCTGGTTGAAAAGATGGGTGGTATTAATGGAAAAAGCTTCCTAGAGAGCTAGAACATTGAAATTTAAAGGAGAGGAAAGCAGTGATATATTAGGTGAGAGTTGAAGTCAGTGCCAAGCCCAGGGATGGGATTTTGGCCTCTAATAGATGACTGAGAGGTGCCCCCACACATATTTAGAGCTCTGAGCTTTAGGGGCAGATTCTTCAGTGCTTAGCTCACCAAGGTTGACCCTAGAGCTGCCACTCTTCTCCACAAGGGCTGGATAGATCTGCCATTCAGTACCACTACTAGTCAGACAAGTCAGCCCTTGCAGTGCAGGGTGTCGCATCATTGTGAGTGGGCAGAGGCATCTCTCTCAGAGAAGTCATTATGAATTAAACTCCACAGGTACAGCTGCTCTGGAGGAGGATGCTCAGATTCTTAAGGTGATTGAAGCCTACTGCACCAGCGCCAGTTTTCAACAAGGTAATGGCTCAAGTAGGTTCCCGCAAAGTACCTTCTCTCCTTTAAAAAGAATTTTATTTGTACATGTTTGCAGTACATGATTATATTAATCGTAGGGAGTTGGCATATGTGCATACTGCATTACTTTTTTTTGATGTTCTCCTTCTCTCCTTCCCTCTCCAATCATCTCTTGGTCCGCTTTCCATTTGCAAAGATCTAGCTCCCTGAGTACCTCTAATGCATGTTTCTTCTTTGCTGCTCACTGCCTCTTAGAAAAACAAAAGAGCGGTGCAGCTTGGGTTGCAGGGTGTGGAGAGCAGTGACTTGGTGCAGAGGAGTGGGGCAGGACTTCATCTTTCAGATAAGGTGGTTTTAGCTACCGCACGGTTTGTTTACCCACTGTTGCTTTTCAGAGAGAGAGAGAGAGACAGAGACAGAGACAGAGAAGAAAGGAGAGGAGAGAGAGAAGAGAGCAGAGAGAGAAGGACAGAAATGCAAGGAGGGAAAAGTTAAAGGTGACACAAAAAAAATAAAATCATTTTCCTTACATACACAGGTACGTTTGCCAGCGCTAGTTAGGAATTAAAGAGCCCAGAGAGTTCCTGTGTCTGTGAACTGATGCTAATCTCATCTTATACGCAGGTTTGGAAAGGAAGTCAAAATTACTATCTTTAATCAGCTGCATATTTAAGCAAACAATGCTTCACCAGACTCAAGTTTCAAAGTTGCACTAAAAATCTGGAAATGTAGCTTCACAGCAGGGCTGTTTAAAATGTACAGAGTCTACCAGGAGCCATCTGGAGATGGTATTAGACTGAACAACTTTCAGGTTATCAACTGAAAGCCAGATAATGTTTTCTAGTGCACCCTGTACTTTAAAAAAGTTAGGTCACATGAATTAGGCCTTTTGTTGTTCGTTGTCATACATATTCACGATACTTCATGTGACATCTTCACGTCTACATAAAAATGAATGCTCCATAATGCTCCTCTTCGGACAGTCCCTGCCCAGTCAAGTGGCATGAGAGAGGACTTCCCAGGTGGCCTGCTTTGACATACTCTTTTAAAGTAGTACATCTCTAATGCTCTCATGAGGAATGTATTCCCCGAAAGTACATTTGTCCATGCAGAAGGGATACTTTCTACTTCACAGATAAAACTTGGTGGTGCTTTCAGACATGCCCAGTTCAGAGAACACGTTTCAAGGGGTTAGGAAAGGAAAGTGAGGGTGATTTTCATCATGAAAACTAGGACAGGGATGAGGGCAAAGGGACCCTAAAAGGAGCATCCTACATACAAATTGGACCTCATCCCTCCACATTATTTCTTCTCCCATCAATTGGCTCTGCCCATCTACTCAGAGGAAAAGGCCCAGGCTAGTGTTTTAGCCCAAAAAGGCATATTTTGCCCCTCCTCCCCCTTTCCCATGTGGGAGATGTGTAGCGCCATGCTCAGCACATGGCAGGCCCTTTTGCATCACAGCAGTCCTCTGTCCCTCCCCAGCCAGAGGTCCTGTTTCCCCAGCAGTGTTGTTGGCTTTTACGTATGCCACGCTATTTCTTGGGGACGGTGGAGACAGAGCTCACCTCAGGAAAGCGGGGAGCAATTGGGCAAAGCAGTCAGAGTACACACCACTGAAAGAGCTCGGCCTAGAAGAGATGGAGCCAGTGACTCAGGGAGACCAGGCCCGAAAGATCTGAGCTCTTGAGAGGAAGGCTACAGAGTGGGAAGAAAATTGGAAGTTCAGAACGGTTTTCGCAGGCCTCATGTCTATCCTGCCACTTCCTCTGTCCCACAGCCTGGAGTCAGTCTGAGCAGAGAGCACTGAGGAAACTAGCTTTGGAGCCAAAGCACCAAGTGACCCACTCCCCATAAGACTGTGAAAAGGCAGGAGCAGAAGGCTCCTGTTGAAGCCCTTTGAGCATATCGTGTCCCTGGCAGTGCTAGGCTCAACCTGGTCTTTAGTAAAATCACAGAGCACCATAGCAAAGAATGTGGGGTGTTGTGCCCTGGAGTTTTCATGCACAGAGTGATCATTGGTCAGCCTTTTGCTCTGGAGGAGGTACAATAGGAAAGTCCAGGGTTGTTGGTTGATGACAGATATTACAGTGGCCTTTTCACTGATTTCTCTGAATGCAAAATGCACCTCCCCTAGAGATTAGATAATGTGTTTGGCCGCTTAGGTTCTCCCGTGTCGGGAAGATCCAGTCAACACACATTGGGTTTCTGTCCTCTGTGTGCAGTATAGCAGCATGCTGTGAACAAGAAAAGGAATGAGTACCTGTTGATAATCTTTGACAGTAACTCTCCTTGGTCCTCTCCTTGCCACCCTTATTTGTAGGTGCTCGGAAAGATTCTGTTCCACAAGTCTTACTCCCCGAGGAGGAGAAACTCATCATTGAAGAAACTAGAAGCAACGGCCAGACCATCATCGAGGAAAAGTGAGTGGGACAGACGACACTTCTCCTGCCTTGTTGGGGGTCACAAAAAAGTGCTGGCAAGGCCTCCATTGAAGGATCGTTTCTTGGCATCCAGAGACACAGTGCTCCTGGCTGAGCATTAATATGGGAGCCTTCGGAGTGCTGCCTTCCTCACAAAGGGGAGGAGGAAAGGAAGGAGAGGCACAGGGCCGGAACCTTCTAGAGAGATCCATGCCTTGGCTGTGACTTTGTCAGCCAGCTTTCCCATGGCTGCTTCAGAGCCCCTGTGAATCCAGTGCTCTGATGGGTTCAGGAGATGTGGAAGGGCTGGAGGGATGGGGTAAACTAAGTCAGAGAGTGGGGAAACTGAGTCAGGGATTGGACTCTCACATGGTTGCCTCATTTAAAATCTTACAGCAATCCAGTAAGACAAGAACAACTCCCATAGAGAGGAGAGAACTGAAGTTCAGGGAAAACACTATACAGCTCTGACCCACCATTCACAGCAGTGAGTGTGGCCTAAAGGGGGAAAATCAGGTTGATACCTTACAGCTTATGAAATCAACACTACGTAGCCAAATAATTCATTTGTTTGAGCATGAGTCATTTCAGAAGTCAGGCCTAAATTTGCATAGGGCAGCACATTTCAAAGTTCTTGGCTTCACCAGTGTGCTTTTACATCTGGCATGTGAAATGATAAAGCACTTGGGCCTGAGAGAGCAGGAAGGGTTCAACTCCCAGTTCTGCTACTCATTAGCTGTGTGACCAGGGCAAGTCCCTGAACCCCTCTGTTTCCCTCATTGGTAAAATGGGAATAATAGTAATTCTTTCAGAGCTGTTGTGCAATCAGGTATAATAAGCATAAAGGCTAATAGTGAATGAATAATGACAGTTATACTTATTTTTAGTATGTTAATCTTCACAACTTTGAGAGGGTTTCAAGGAAGGTGCTATTATCCCTATTTTGTATGCGAAGAAACTGAGACTGAGCAAGAATGAGAAGAGAACCTAGTAAGTGGCAGGATCAGAACTGGCACCTGGATCTGTCAACTGCTTGTCCTGGGAAAGAGCCAGAGAAGAAAGACTGTCCCACGACCTTGTCAGAATACTTCATCCTCTTTTTGGGGGATTGAGTATAGTCTGTGGCATCTTCTAGCAGTGATGCTCTGACTTGGAGTCCTGTAAGGATGATATTCATTCCTGTCCTAAAGCTACAGAAACCCAAGCCATAGGATGGGAATCTAAAAAAGTTCAACCCTGTAGAAGCAGAAAGTAGAATCATGGTTGCCAGGTGCTAAGAATGGGTGGAGGAAATGGGGAGGTGTTGGTCAAAGTGTGCAAAGTTTCAGTCATGTAAGTTGGAATAAGTTTTGGTAGACCTCACATACACCACAGAGACCACAGTTACAACACTCTCTTGTGTGCATGAAACTTCTTAAGAGGATACCTCTTAAGTGTCCTTACTGGAGGCACAAAACATGGTGCGTATCAGGTGATGAGTGGGTTAGTCAGCTAGATTGTGGTCATCATTTCACAAAGTATCATGTTATATACCTTAAATATATACAATTTTTGTTTGCCAATTATACCTCAAGGTCAAAAAAGAAAACCCTTTTCATGGCCCTGGTCTCATGTTTCCTGGTCATGTAAACTAGAAACAATTAGGAAAGGAAGAAGGCTATATAGGAGAGGCTCTGTAACTCTGTGCTGGAACCGGCAGGTATGCTGGTAGGTTGTTCTCCCATGAAAAGAAAGAATGTGAGGACATTCAGAGCAGGACCATTCCCCATGTGACAGGAAGCACACTGCTTCCAGGATCCGTATTTTTATAGAGCTAAGTATTACTTACTACTTTAGTGCCAGCCATTCATCTCTGAACTTTCTTTTTGTGTTCTAGAAGCCTTGTCGATACTGTTTATGCCTTGAAGGATGAGGTCAAAGAACTGAAGCAGGTAATAAAATATAAAAGTCTTTGTCTCAGACAACAGAAATACTCTGTCTTCCTTGCCATCCACTGGTAGATGCTGTCAGGAAATGTCCAAGAGCAAGGTGGGGCATTTTATTTTCCTTGTATCATCAAAGTGGGTTTTATTGATTTTACCATATGACCTTAGGTTTAAATTTCTGAGGCTTGCTTATCTTCCTACTTGATAGTTTCAATAAGTCCTAAGTCCCAGACTTAGTTATGACTTCCCTGTTCCCTGATGTCCAAAAACAGAACCTGAAAAAAGGCAAGTCAGTCATGGGTGTGTAAGTGTACATACAAGTCTAAATCACAGTGTGTGGATGTCTCTGGAGAACTGATGTGGTGCTCCCTGATACACACTAACAGTGCACAAAGATTGTAACTGCTGGCAAGGAGGAGCATGGGCAGGGAAGGAGAAAACAGAACTGGAAAACTATGCAAGAGGTCGTTATAAAGCTAGGATGAAACATGCTGAAGTCCTGCAGTGAGGCAGGCCAATGAGGCCATGAAGGTGGGAAGCAACTCTGGGGAAGGCATGGTGCAGTTTGGACTTACAGGATACGATGACACGATGTGAGGATTAAGAAAGAACAAGGATTAAGAATGAGGTTTCCTCCTCTAGAGTATCAAGTTTGATATGGTGGTGCCCCTCGTGGAGATCAGAAGGCAAGGAAGAGTTTGAGGGTGATAGGGAAAGATGAGGTGTTCACTTGTGGACCTAATGAGTATGAAGAATTTGTAACCTAGCAGGATGAAATACAAAATTCGATTTGGGATTATGGGCCTAGTGCTTACCAGATGAGGTCAGTACTAGAGGTATTTGGGAGGTCCCTTAATAGACACTTGGGTTGAAAGACAAGAAACACTAACTAAAGGAAGAAGGAAGGAAGGAAAGAAGGGAGGGAGGGAGGAAGGAAGGGAGGGAAGAAGAGAAAGAAAGAAAGGAAAGAAAGAAATGAAAATGGATTCAGGCAGCCAACCTTAGCAAATGCTTGGATTGTAGGGAAGAAGAATCTAAATGGTTGGGAGAGGTAGCTGGGAAACACCTTCTCTTAGAAGCTGAGGGTGTGGAGCTCAAGTGAGGAAAGTGTAGTCAGAGGCAAAGGGTGTCGTGAGAGTAACAGTAGGAGCCCTGGGATATGTGCACTCTACTTGGGGATTCATGGGTCTTTCCTATCACAGGAGAATAAAAGAATGAAGCAATGCCTGGAAGAAGAGTTGAAGTCAAGAAGGGACCTGGAAAAGCTGGTCCGAAGGCTGTTGAAGCAAACAGATGAGTGCATTCGAGCTGAATCCAGTAGCAAGACCTCGATTCTTTCATAACCACCACTGTGCAGCTGGGCAGAGCGTGCCTTCAGCATGTCTTGAAATGTCTGGCTCGATGACTTGATTCAGTGCTCACTTCTTTGGCTTTTGTTTTGTGTTTGAGTCTCTATCTCGGTGTGTGTGTGTGTGTGTACACAATGTATGTGTGTTTACTTGGCTATTTGTTGCTTTTGGTTATAAGTTAGTTGGTTATTTTTGCAAAGGGAAAAAGCAGAGAGTGGTGATAGTCATGGCCCCAGAGTCTTCTCCATTCAAGAAGAAAAGGAAAGCTAGTGCAGACACATGACTTCCATGTTCTTCAGACGGCCTTCATTTCACAGTGCCTCTGCAATAGCCATGCCATTGACTCACACTTAATGATCTGGCAGCTATCTCAGAGCAGCTAGCCATGGCATATTAGATATGGACCTGACTTTCCTGTGAACACTTTCCGGTATAGCTGCCCTGAGTACTTAATTTACTGAAGGTAAATCTTCCTGAGTTCTGACAGAGAAGGTGAAAGACTAGCACATTGCCCAATGATGTAGCTGCCCTTCCTTAGTCTGAGACCTGCCACCCTTTAATTGCACTTTTGTTCTTATTGCCCTATATTGCCTGTAAGATCAAGAAAACTGTAGTAGTTGTATTCCTTCCATGTTGGTATACATTTCAACACAGTTGCACAGAAGTTGTGATCACTCACACCAACAGCAAACCCATTGGCAAAATGCATTGGGCAATCCTCCTTTCAGCAGCAGAGTTGACCAGCTCTTCCCAGTGCATGATAGGTCTTCTTCCCTACCTTTCTGCCTCATATGTAAGTTTTCTATTCCCCAGTGCTTGTAACCTGGCATACCAAGTGGTGTGTAAAATGGTATGTATGTGTTATGCTTACTTTTTAAAAAATGTAGTTAGACTGTGAGTAGTTAACTTTACATTGCGTATTCAAACTGTGATCTTTCATCCTACAAAATAGTCTGTATTGAGAAGATATTGTGCACCATGAGAAGCTGTAATAATCATTGCCCCCTTTTGAATAGGACGCTAAGCATTATTTGCAGAAATATGCTGTTGGTCCAGTTTGTATAACCAGAATGAAGGGGCTCTACTAGTAGTGGTGCTGATTACTAAGCTGATTACTTGGAAATGCTTTATGCAAGTTGCTTATTGAAGCAGACGACAGGTGTAAATATCCCAAAAGTTAGAACTGAGAAAGCAGGTTTCTAAGAGTCACAGAACAGTGCAGATCCAAATTCAGCACAACTCAAAGTTGGCCCAAGACTCTGGGACACGCCACTTCCCCTGAAGACAGAGGCCATTTAACTAGATTGAGAAGATCATCAGAAAGAGGCAAAAGGCCAAGAGGCTGATGGAAGTTGTCCTGCAAATATGTCTGCTAGGTGCCTGTAAATGTTGGTTTTGCCAGTGTTGTTAGGAAACCGAACTTGAGACCTCCAGCTTGCTGAGAGCCCTTTTCCTTTCTGGTACTGAAGGTCTCAGGATTCCCTAGATTCATGGTACAGAGCTGTTGTCTGTGCGGTGGATGATAGAAGCAGCAGCTCGCTCAGACAACGGTGAACCCTTCCTGCACTGCAGCTTCAGCCAATCACACTCGGCCATTCTTGGAAACTCAAGAGTGACGATCTCTAGGAACAGCTGTTGTTCTGTTTTGAAGTACTGAAATTTAGCTGTGACATCTTGTATGTAAAAATTAAAAACACCAACAATAATTACCTAGATGTTCACATCTGCCCTGTCTGTGGTTAGTCAATGGCTTACAATAAATGTGCATACTATAGCTGTAGGAAACACTTTTGTGATTACAAAATACTTTAGTTGATTGCTTATAATATTGAAAGATCTTTATTTTAAAGTAATGTGTACAGACGCATGTTCTTGGGACTTGGCCTTCCTGATGAGAGGCCCTGGGTACTCTGGGTAATGCAGCTTGTGCGCTTACACACTAAAAATTAATATAAAGGAAATGAAGCCATGTTAATCCGAGAGCAGTGTCTCATAGTTGTGCTGTTTACAATACTCTACGAATGGATCCCTGTTACTCTGTCATTAAGTTGCTGCCCTTTGAGGCCTTTCAGTTCCTTCTCTGTCCTACCCCTTCTTACACAAGCCCAAATTTTCTAACTTGTTTTTATTTTAAAAACTTTTAAAATTGACATTTTCAATAAATAAGAATAAACAGTGCTTTATAAAATGAGTCTTTTCTTTCCTTTTTGCTAGCTGGTGTGAAGAAATATTTCTTTCTAATTTTTTAAAAGCTGCATTTTATATTTTGTTGATCCCTAAGTATGGTATATATTGATGGGTATGGTGTGATGTTGTAGGACCTTTCCACATCGTGGTGTGATTATGTCCAGCTGATTATAGTACGCATTCCCTCAAATGTTCACCATGTCTTTGTGGTAAAAACATTTCAAGTCTGTTTCAACATTGTTGTTAGCTATAGTTTCCATGTCGTGGCATAGATCTACCTTACAGACTTAGTCCTCCTGCCTAACCAAAACTTTGGCCACCTTGCTCAGTATCTCCCTACCCCCCACCCCACCACAGCCTCGAGGAAGCACCATTCTTCTTTCTACGTCCGGAAGTCAGTCTCTTTTAGACCACAGGTACAAGAGAGTCCATGAAGTATTTGTCTTTCTACTCCGGGCTTGTTTTGCATGGTGTAACGTCCCCAAGGCTCATCCATGCTGTTGCAAATGACAGAATTTCCTTCTTTTAAAAGGCTGAGTAGGAGTCCACTGTGTGCATATACCACATTTTCTTTACCTGTTTGTCCCTGATGGATGCACAGGTTAACTCCAGGTCTTAACTGTTGTGAACAGTTCTGCAGGGCACATGGGTGGGGGGATAGCAAGTTGACATACAGTTCCATTGGGAGTATAGACAGGTTGTCAGGGCCAGAATTATTAGCTAGTCCATCACCATCAGGTCCCCTAGCTTGGCTCTATCTTTCCCACTCAAGGAAACTTCTGTTTCATGGTCTGTATTGCATCTGTAAAGTAGGGAGTGAATTTCATCTGCCCAAGAAATAGAGCCTTCCTTGGAAGCAGGTGGTATTTTGAGGGGGATTCATGGCGATGTGCCTTTCACTTAATTTTTTAAACATTCACTGTATATTTTGACTGTATTCTGCTCTGCCTCTTGGACTGATGCTCTTTCTGCCACATTTACTCCTCTGCACTTGGAAGCTGAAAACTAAGGCTTCTACCCAAGCTGTCTCCTTTGGTAATGTCACCAGTGAGCTCTTAATTGACATATCCTGGACATTGCTTTTCAGTGCCCATCCTGACCTGTCTACAGCATCTGACCCGGCCTTCTGGCAGACATCTTCCTTGGTTTTCATTATCCCATATTGAACCTTTCTGACCACCCCCTCAGTCTTCACTGTTGGTGCTTCCTCCTTTTCCTATCCTTGACACTCTTTCTCTTCCATTCTATAGCCACTTTCTAGCAAACCTTGTCTGCACTCACTTTATTTATGAAAATGCAGATGACTGCCCTGTCAGTATTTTTCCATTATGACCTCCCTCCGAATCTCTAGACCCATGGGTGCAGCTGCTTTCTGGACATTTCAGCTTGGGTGTCCTGCATCACTTCTCACCCAATGTGTCTAAAAGCTGGACTCCTCATCTGTATTTCCAAATCTGTTTCTCCAGGGTTTCCTGTGCCAGTAAAAATACCCCAGCCATTTAGTTGCCCCAGTCAGAACCATGGACATTATTTCTCATACCATCCTCTTCCTCAAGCCTTTAGAAACGTACACATCAGCACTTTGTAAGCTTGGCCATCATGTCTTAATCATTTTAACTACTGACTCCCTTAATTGCTCCTCTTCATACTCGTGAGCATTGCCTCATTTGGACATGGTCATCTCTCTCTTGAACTGATCCATCTCCTTGGCTCTGTTGTATTCCTTGTAATACTGTTCCTTACCCTGCTACATCATTTACACCAGGCCCAAAATTTTGCACGGTGGTTTTATAAAAGACTATAAGCTACTCAAGGGTAGGGACTGGATCATAGTAATCTCTGTGTACCCGATGCATAGCGCAGAACCTTTACCTTTCAGTCAGTGTTAATGAGTGGATGGATGGGTGGGAAAAACTCTTAATTCCCCAGTACAAGAAAAGTAAGTCAAATGTGAGATGTATTAAAGGTTGCATATTAGGCTCCCAGGTACAGAAGGTAGGGGTAGAGATTACGAGCAAAAATTATTAGACTGTAAATTGGATTACATCAGCAAGAAAAATAGTATAAGCTGACAAATACTCAGTTGAACTCCAGGAATGAAGAACAGAGGGGAAAACTACATATTAAACTGGTTTTCTTGAGAATTGCTCAGTTGCTTACAGGGCTGCTCACAGGAGTGTGATATGGAGATTGTTTGTGTGCTAGTGTCCATGAGGGTGAGAATCAATGATCATAATCATTTGAAGAAACCTTAAATGCAGAACTGCTCAGGCTTGCTGAAAATTCTGTTGAGCTGCCAATACAATGAAATATATTTTTAAAAAGTCTTTATTTCTATAGACAGATCTACTCTAAGATTTTATATACATGTGTTTCTGTAATTGAGCATATTTTGCTTTTCCCTCTCCCCCCTCCCCTCCCACCCC
>PVLD010019689.1:0-35766 GCA_004027595.1 Dinomys branickii
TCCTACTCAGCTCACCCACCTCTCATGGAGCCTTGGATCTATTCTCTCGACATCAAATTACTACTTTCCTTTACTTCACTATATAAGCAGGAGATAGTTATGAGTGTACCTTAATTGGGATCAAGTGAATGCAACAAATCATTTTATGCAGCTCTGAGAAGAAAGCACGTACTTGTTGCCACTGGTCTTGATCTTAGGAAGACACAAAGATATTTACTATCTCTATTTTCCAGATAGACATAGAGAAGCCTGTTTCTGGGACATTATGTGCATAACTGAGTCCAGCTGTCCCTGGGATAAAAGTAACCCTTAGCATAGTGTTCTTGTCATTAGTTAATGCATTCCCATTTTCTTTTGTTATTGGTAGTGAGATTATAATTTAAAACATTTTTATTCATTCACATGTACAATACACAATATTTACGTTCCTTATGTGGAATCAGTACATGTACATAATACATCTTAATTCATTTTTTATCCCCTCTCTCTCTCCCCTCCATCTCTTAATCCCCTTCCCATTGGAGAACGATCTGTCTCCCTGATTCCAATTGCTTGTATTTTATTTTGTTCTTTATTTATAATTTGGACTTTTCACATAGAGAAACCATGAGATATTTAAACTTCTGTGTCTATTTCTCTTGACTTTATGGTCTCAAAGAATATTCATTTTAAAACAAATGACTCAAGTTTATCCTCATTTATAGCAGAGTAGAACTCCATTGTGTATAAATGTCATATTTCATTTATTTATTCATTTCCTGATAGACACCTAGGCTCCATCCAAGATTTTATTATTCAATAATGCTTCTATTTTTTTTTTTTTTGTTTTTTGTTTTTTTCGTGGTACTGGGGATTGAACTCAGAACCCTGCGCTTGCTAGGCAGGCGCTTATTCCACTGAGCTATATCCCCAGGCCCCAAGATTTTATTATTAATTGTCCTGTATATTCAGAACATACAAATATTTGTCTGATATCCTCATTAGACCTCTCTCCCCTACATTTGTGAGTAAGTTTACATTCACATTGATTTCCCATGTTTCTGTCTAATCACTCTCTCTTACATATGTAGGACATTCCTCAGTGGCCCCCTCATCAGATGGCATCTCAGAAAAGTTCCAAACCAATGCTGTACCTTCTGAATGCTGACTCTCCTGTATGGGCTAGTGATACTTCCAAATCTGCAGCATCCTTAAGATACTACAGTTCAGAGCTGTTCCTTTAATATTTTTTCAGTGTTCTGCACCACTGCTTACAGTATGTGCTCAATAAACGTTTGTAAAATGCTAGATGGAAGAGCACAGAGAGAATAAAGCCCACTAAAGATTCCATTCTCTGTATTTACCAGCATGTCCTGTAGTTACATATTGCCATGGTCCTACCTCTACCTAGGCTCTATAAGGCCATAAAATTGCACTCAGATGTTCTTAGTGGAAGGTGACTGGACCTGGGGCCAGTGTGTTACAATTTGCTCTAGATGAAGTTATCATAAGTAGTGCTAATGCTACAGTTCTAACGCTAGCTAGTAGTGCTAATGCTACCTTTGAAGGTCACACAGAAATCTAAAATTAAATAGTTTAGGTAAAAATCTTCCAAATCTTTAGCAATCCCAAGCATCCCAGTGATTCTGTATTTCTATTAAAGAACCAGATATAGAAGTCAATGTCTGTGAGTCTTAAATAACATCCGGATATTTTGATGGAACAAAATGCAAAGGAAAAATACCTCATAATGGCAAACTTTCTGCAGTACACAATACGAATTTGTAACTAGCTTGCTGATTCCGTGGGCTGATTCTCAAGGGCTCCAGGCCAGCAGTGATAGCAAATGGAGCACAAGTGAACTAGTCCTGTTAAAATAATTCTGGGGTGCGTCACACGGTGTTGTCTGAATGTTGATATCTTCTTCCATAAGCCCTAAGTTGGAACCTAATGGTATTAGTAACTTTCCCATAATTGGCACAAAAGACCTGACACATTAGTATGACTTAGAGGAGGAGAGGTGTGTTTTGGTTCATAGTTTTTGAGGGTTCATTTGACTGGATCCCAAGCATAAGCAACATGGCATAATGACATTGTAGAGGAAAGCTGTTCACTGCATAGTGGCCAGGAAGCAGAGACAGTGAGAGGGAGGGAGGAACTGGGGACAGTAACGCTTGCAGGTAGCATCCTTAGTGACCCATGTCCTAACAACACATTCAGCTATGAACTCGACAATATGCTGCAACCTGCATGGCTAGCATGGTCCTGAGAGCAGGCAAAGAGAGATTTGGAAGAAATAAGACACATAAAGAAAAGCTGGGGCTGGGTGGGACCTGACCTCTCTGATAGAGAGGCAGTGACAGTGTCCCAGCCCCTGTGTCATTACATATGCAAGATAATAAAAGGAAAAGATTGCACGGTGGGATCCAGAGTTCATGGTCTCAGCACTGGCTGAGAACACTGAAAGCAATACACTCTCAAAGCTATCTATACTATAGTTAACAAGGAAGAACACCAAGGCCAGACACCTGTTGATATGCAACTGAACTAGAAGTCCATTTATTTACACAGTCTGCCACTGGCATTCCATGTCCTTGGGACTGGCTTTGCTCTGGTCTCAAGCAGTTTGCTGACCTCAGGCTCAGCACATAAAACAAAATGATGCACTGATACATGTTACAACATTGATGAATACAAATGTTAGGTAGAAAAAAGTCAGTTAAAAAATCACATATTGTCAAACTCCATTTATATCAATTAGACAGGACAGGCAAATAATATAATATACTAAATATAAACACTATTTTATATTTGGTTGCCAAGGGCTTGGGGTGGTCTATAGGGGTGAAAAGATCAGAAGATTGATAAATGGGCACAGAGTTTCCTCTTTGCAGTGGGGAAAGTGTTCTAAAATTGTGCAGATGGTTGTACCAACAATGTGCCACTTATGAAGGCACTAAAAGTTATGTTTAAATGGATGAATTCCATAAAGTACATGATCAATATGTCAGTAAAGTTTGTATTTTTAAAGTACTATAAAATTATTTGAAATTGCACACAGCAGCCTGACAGACACTGATACCCACTGAGCTTGCATATTCCTTCTTACAAACACCAGGCTGTGGCACTGCAAGGCATGGGCCTCTGTGGGCCCCCAGGTGGTCATGTTCACTGCTGGAGGGTGACTTCTGAAGGACTCTGCACAACTTTGATCACACAGTTGCTGCTGTGGGACCAAGGGACTATGGGGCAAAGAGATCGAGAGTTCCACTCTCCAGGAAATGAAATCTATGCCTTTCCTCTTTTGGAGCTAGAATGTCAACACTCAAAAAATGCTGTAGGGGCGAATTTCTGGATCTCGGTTCCAACCAGGTACTGTGGTCTGCTGGTGTGGGGCTCAGGTTGCCTAAGCAACCCAACTGTGACCTCTCAGAACTCCCTGGGGAATGGGTTTACCTCTACAGTCCTTCCCATTTTTTCCTAGTCTCTCTTCCTGCTATCACACATCTACTCCAGCTAAAGTTGGGCTTAACAAACAAGAAATTTTTCATTACTTTCAGCATTGAACAATTCCCCTCAAATACCCTCCCTCTGTAATTGCTGACTGTTTCTCTGTTACTGATAAGATTAACAATTATACTCCTGTGGGCAGAGCTCTGTGATGTCTTGGTTTCTAAGAAATCTGCTTTCCTTCAAGGCTGATTCTTGCTCTGATAAGCTTGACTACTGTGTTCCTGTAAACAGGGTGCTGGGACATACTGGAATTTGTCTTCTTTCAAGACTAAGATGTTGAACTGTCACTGAGTAAATAAGCACCTTTGTCTCAGCTTGTACACTCCCTTCTAGGTTTACATCACATCCTCCATAATATGTATGAAAATGGGAGCCTTTCTTTTGTTCTGCACTCAGCAATTTTGGGCAGGAGTCAGCTGCATTAGGTATGTTATGGCCTGTATCTTTGACTATACAGACTCCATGTTTAACCTAACACTCACTCCTGCTGCTTGGGGCAACCATATAAGAACAGGTAGTTACAACAAACAAAATCAGAATGAGGAAATGTTCCTTGAAAAACAGTTGACCCATTTCAAAAGGCATCTAACAATCTGTTAAGGTTAACAATAACTTGCCCAACAGGATGTCTGTAACCCCTTGCAGTTTGCAGCTTTTACCTTTATAAGCCCTCTGTAAATCAAACTCAGTGTCTCAGCTCAACTCTGAAACAGGGGTTGATACCGGGGCTGCTGAGCTCAGCTAATAAAAGCACTACCTCAAAATTCCAATTGGCCGGTTGGGAGTTCTATTTGTTCGCAGACTCGCCTCAAGGTGTACACCTAATAAAATCCTCCTATTTCCACTCTGTAATCTCTTGAGTTCTTCAACACAGCTTGCACTATATCATTATTTTATAATTTGTTATGTGGATGTAAACAGTGTCTCACACTTTGTAAGTGCTCAGTAAATATTAGCTATTATTTTCAATTTGATTATTTTATCACCATCATTCATATTTGAAAAGTCAGATGTGCTATCCCAGTGCCTTTCCTCCAATTAGACCAAAACTAATCTTAGCCTGAGGCAGTGGTCTTGGAATTCTTGATCACAAATCTTTCTCAAGAGGGAAAAAAAAGACTATATATCTGTCCTATATTGGCATTGATATATGATAATCTAAAACTTTGACAAGAAATTTTATCATCACACATCGAGGTTGCCATTTATACATTCTATTACTTTGGAGTCCTCTGACTAAATGAGAATATTATTAATGAGGCCTACCATTAAAGTCTCAATTGTCTTAATGGATTTGCTTTGTTGTATGTCTAGTTTTGCTTTGTTTTCTTATTTTGGGACTGGTGATTGACCCAGGGACCCCTGAACCCAGCCTATTTTATGTTTTTAATTTGAGAACGGGTCTTGGTAAGTTATCCAGGATGGCCTTCAAACTTGAGAACTTCCTGCATCAATAACCAGAATTACAGGTTTGTGCCGTCAAGTCAGGTAGAATGATTCTCATATGAAGATGTAAAATACTAATCTGATTTTGGTAATTTGAACTATTAGGAGTCATTGAATTGTTCTCATATGAAAGGAAATGAAGAAATAAGCATTCAATAAAGACATGGTTGTATTTATATAACACAGAGTACTACTCTGTCTTAAAGGAAGATAATCTTAGGTCACTTGTAGGAAAATGGATGCATCCAGAGACCAAAATATTAATTGAAATGAGTTGGACATAGAAGTTTAAATATCACATTGTTTCTCTTGTGGGAGACATTCAAATAATAAATAAGGAACAGAGTAGAGGATAGATACTGAGAATTCGGAAGAAAATGTTCAAATAAGAAGATGAAGAAGGGAGGGAGAGTGTGAAGGGAAGGAAGGAAAAAGGAAAAAAGAATGGAAGTAACAACGCAAACAAATCTATTTTAAATGGGGAGAGGAAGAGCAGATCAAGGAAGGGTGATGGAATGGGAGAACGTAAGAATTAAGACGTATTATGCACAGGTATGCATTTTCCACAATGCATGTGATTAACATGCATTACAAAAATGTCTGGCAAGTGCAACACATACAGCACTTAGAAGAGGACCTTGAACATTGCCTGGCTGTTGTGGAACTCAGGTTTCGAGGACTGTGATGCACTGCCTCCTCCCAAAATGTCTGCAGTAGAATAAATCCACATGTCTGAGAAAACTCCCGGGAAAGTCCCCTGGTTTTGCAAGCTAGTCCAGCTATTCATCAAAAAGTGGGGATGGAGCAACACTTATCTCAGAGAGGAACCCTGGGAGGGCCACTTACCTCTACCTGGCACACAATTTACATGACCTATGCAGTCACAAGCTGCGGGACCTGGAAACACAATTCAAGCAGAAAGTGTATGAAACAGTGCCTGTGTGACTGCTATGGCTGTGGGATGATGCAGCTGGCAGCATGCAGTTAAACCCACAGGAGATGTCCAAATAGCCAGGATAGCCAGCACCCCCTCTATGAGATGTGTTCTGTAGAATGTGCAAATGGCAGCCCTAGAAGTAGATAATCAGATTGTGATAAATTTATGGATGGCAGCAGCTTGCTTGCTTTGGGAGAAATCAGGTGACTGCCGAAGTATGTCACTATTGACACTTGATAATTGTGGTGCATGAAATGAACATGAGGAAGATGATATTTGCACTGCAGTACTGTAGCCCAGGTGAGGAGCTGCTTGTGGCATGCATGAAGGAGATGATCCTGGTGAGTAGGACTGTTGGCAAGTTTGGATCAGTGTCAGCCTTTCTAGACCCCTTTATTTGTTTTGTTTTGTTTTGTTTTGTTTTTGTTATTTTGCTATCAGGAATCGAACTCAGGACCTTGTGCTGGCCAGGCAGGTGCTTGTGCTACTGTGCTATATCCCCAGCCTTCTAGATCTCTTTAAAAATCAACCAATCCATGATGCTATTGATGCCTTGGAAAAACTGGGAAACGTAGAAATCAAACACCAAGGTAAGGCAAGATCTGCAATAACTGTTCCAGCAAATGAGAAAAAGGAGAGCCCTGGTTAAGTGGGGCCATACCCCCAAGGACAGGCTGTGGGGCCTCTGAAGGTTGGTTGGTGCCAGATCTGGATGGACATGCAGGCTGCCAGCCTAGCCACATGTCAGATAAAAGGGCAGACTTTGGCCATGTTGCAGACTCTGTGGAGGCTGTTACACCATGAGCATCAATACTGGCTGATGGGACAGGGGCAGAAGGCCAAAGCGGTACCAATGATACCGGAAGAAAAGACAGTGGCCTCCTTTTACCACAATTAGGAGGCAGGGGAAGTACCCAGGTCTTCAAGGTCCTGGGAGACCAGCGATCACATGTGGAATTGACTATTTGTTGGTCCTCCAAAAATGTACAGCATGGACCACAACTGATGGATGCCAGGCTTGAATCAATTCTAATATTGGCATTGCTGACCTTTTTACAGGACTTACTGCATACACAGAAGGATATGGAGGTCACTACATCATGGTCCAGAAGGTCCAGGTGATTTCAGGCATCAGGTGATTTGCCTCCACACCTGTATGATGTTTATGCTTCCTCAGTTGCTGAATACATACTTGAGTTTGATATAGAGACTGATACTTGGCCAGACACCACATGGAGAATTCCATTTGTGAATTTACATGGTAGAATCCTAGTCTGAAGCCATGCACACCATGCACTGCTGACTCTCCCACAGGCCATGCTGATTGTGTTTATGAAGCAGTACTGGGTGCCTGGAGGCCCTAAGAGGTGGGACAAACTGTCTTGAAATTAGGGAAAGCAGGGGTGATATTCTCTGCACAGAGCCCTTCAGTACAGCTTGTGCACAAGCCAGATGGACCACTGTAAATGAATGACTGTAAAGTTTCACCTTGAGTCTGACAGTTAGGAACAATTTGCTCTCATCTGGGAGGGTAGACAGTGGATCTTCTAGATGTTTCTATAAGGCTATTTGCATGGTCCAACTTTGTGTCTAGTGGCCCAAGACCTGGCCAACTAGGCCAAGCCATACTGTGTGTCATTGTTTTGTAGTGATATTTTGTTAACCACTGATCGCTCTGCAGATTTGAAAGCCCCTGGGCACAGTGTGAAGGAAACTTTGCTGGCATGGGCATGGGCCATGGACAGAGACAAGGTTGAGGGAAATGGCTTGTCTGCTGGCTTCATGGGTGTTGTATGGTCAGTAAATCCAGACCTATGGCAGTTCCCCAATTACAGGCCACAGTCCTTTTACTCATCTACACTTCCAACAACAGTGGAGAAGGATTTATTTTTCCACACATCCCTGCCAGCATTTGTTATTGGTTGATTTCTTGATGATAGGCATCCTTTCAGGGGTGCAATGTGCTCTCAGTGTAGTTTTAATTTGGTTAAGATAGTTATACTATGAATTTTTTTTAGTTTATTGAAGGGAATGGTTTGCACTTATACTGTTTGATCAATCTTGCATGCCTATATGTTGTAATCTTAGCAAATACTTTGAAGATATCAATATGCAGTATATTAGCCATTGTAAATTTCCTGTTATTTTGATTTGAAATCCTGCATTGTTTTTGTTTTCTCCTTAAAGTTTCAAAAAAAAAAAAAAGAAGGGAGTGTAACAGACATATATTGAACAGTGGGCCTCTTTCTTGACTAGCCTTTTGGCAGCTGAACTGGCAATGGTTTGGGAACCCATGTTGCATACAGCCCAGGAACTCATATAAGAGGTGGGACTATAGGACAAGATCCTTAGAGCCTAAATGAAAGTGAAAGAGGGATCTCTCACCAACTCCAGATATACTGATCTGTATGGAAGTGACCCAATGCTGTAATGAAAAGAAGTTGCTGTCCAGGTCAGTACGGAAGTACTATGGTTTGAATTTGAAGCCAATGGGCAGAGTTGCAGGCAGTGTGGTTACTGGTAATTCATGAAGGAGGCTCCCTACATGTGTGTACAGACAATTGGACCATTTTTAAGGGGCTGCCACTCACGCTGCTGACTTGGGTGCTCAGCAGTGACTGCTTTTATAGCTAAATAGATGCAACTAGAAAGCATACTCTTAAGTGAAATAAATCACACTTACAGGAGTAAACATTGTATTATCTCCATAGTGTAATAAACTGAAAGAGTAAATAAGATGCAAAATCTACAATAAATATTGTGAAAGGTAGAAACTGCTTAAAGTGAAGACACTCCACTTTGAGATGGGCTGTTGATGTTAGTATCCAGTCCTCTGTCTGTCCCATGATTCTTCACAGGTATGCAGAGCAGTATACAATGCTACCATTATAGGCCTATGTGGCTTGCTAGGATTTTGGAAGGCCATACCATACCATACCTAGCTACCCTGCTGTGCTTTCATACCAGATGACCAACAGGGGCACAACATGGGGCTGCACAGTCAGAGTGGAAGCTGCTTGCTGGTTAGAAGCAACAGAAGGTGCTTTACAGGATTCAAAGAGGGCTTTCATGGAAGGAAGTGTTAGTCAAATTTGGACAGTTTACCATGCAATTCTCTTTTGCAGGAATACTTGGTAAGCCAGGCTTCTGGCATAACTCATGAATTGTGGGAAACTGCTGCTTCTGCCTCTACCCAACCCCTAAGGCTACTGTTACAATTGAATGGGCCAAAAATAGTCCAGGTTCTTGAACACATACATAAAAAGAATTGCCAAGCATATACCTTCCAGTAAGTAATAAGGTGCTAGGTTTATTGAGATCAATTTCCTTGAGGAAAAGGCAGAATGGAAAGAGAAGAAAGAAGGAAGAGAAACAGTTACTTTCAATGACTCAGGCTTCCAGTACACAAGGAGTCAGACCCAGGTTCTTTCCACTGAGTTCACTTGCCTCTTATCCATACGCTGTTGGGAGCAACTGAAGCTAGAAAGTAATTACATGTGCAGGATGAAGCCAACCTGAGAACACGGGAGCTCCTCCAAACACATAAATAAGCCACTGTAATTTGTTAATTGAATGCTGAGCAGCCAGGAAGAAATTAACCAACCTCTCGAGGGCATAAATAAATGCTCTGCTGTTCTTGGGCAGTTCCCTTTCTCCTCTCAGGAGGGAGAGGACCTCCACCTGATTCCAGCTTTTGTCTCTTGTCTATTTTTATCTCATTCTCGCTGCTGTTCTTTCCTGGGGTACAGCAAGAACCCAGTGGATCTATAAATGTGCCTCCTATTGTGTGGGTAGATGCCTCTGACACCAGTAGCCTACAATGTGCTCAGGTGCCTCTAACTTCAGATGCTTCCCATTGTAGTCAGACACCTCTAATCTGGGTGACTGCTGTGGTGGCCTCAGTTCGTGTTGCAGAACTGGCACCAAATTGAAAGGAAAACGCTCTGCACCAAAGAGTTAAAAGGCAACCAACTTTATTATGCTGGTGACCTGATGAGGGATTGCTCTCAAAGAATCAGCCCAGAGGCAACTTTTGGCTTAGTTTATATAGATTTGCAAGGAGGAAGTACAAAGGCTTAAAACTGTGGTTAATTTCACTGGGTAGAATCAGTTATTCTTCCTTACTGAGCAGAAAGTTCTCGAAACGAGTTAGCAAACAGGATACACTTGGGGCAAGAAAGTACAGGCTGTGAAGTGGGATGTGATAACACCGAGCTGGGTCGTGCTGTCTCTAGTGCAGTCAATCAGGCCTGAGTGGATCAAACAGAGGAGCTATGTGGTGGGCTGCATGATCTCATCTTGTTCTAATCAGGTGTCAGAATACTAGTTGATATTTAAAATTTTCAAATTTCCATTAGAGTCAGACCCCTCTAACTCCAGGGTCCTCCCATTCCATCTCTCATTAGTGTTGATGATTTGCCACCTCAGGCATCATTGAAAGGGAAAAATTGTATGAGGCAAATTGGTCCTTAAAAGAAAGTTTTTTTCAAACTGTCTTGATCTCTAATTGCCTCGTGGCTTTGTAATTAATTTTTTGACTCTTATAACCATGAGAGCATAATGGAACATGCAGGATGCCTAATTGTATCAAGCTGCTTGAGCATTAATCTAGATTTATAACTGATGGTCCTGCACCTAGCCTTGCAACTGATGATCTCAACCTGTGAGCTAATCAGTGGAACTACCAGGCTGTTCTGTCCCATCTGTGTGACTCCTGTTTTGCCTCAAATAAAAAAGCTGCTCAAAGATACTCAATGCTTGGCTTTTGCTGGAAATTCCAGGCAGGACTATCAATGTAAAATAAAGCTTTTCACTGCCTCCTGACTTGCTTGGATGTCATTATTGATAGGTTTCCCACCCGAGACCTTCCCAGTCCTCATGGCAACAGTCCAATGCTGAGTTATAATAGCTAGCTCCTTTTTCCCAGAGACCCCTGTAGTTTCTTCTTCCCAGCTGCCTTTGGCAAAGCCCGCGCAGGCCAACAATGATCCAATCCCTCTTCAGCAAGTTATGCTGAGCAGCCTACATCAGCTACCTTGTGCACCCTCCCCTCGGAGTGCATATAAGCTCCAACCCTGTCCTTTGTCTTCAGAGAGATCAGCACAGCTGTTTGGGTGCTGACTTCCTCCATGCCCGCATTCAACTTTTATCTCTTGCTGTTTATATCTCTCTCCTCTGCGTCATTGTAGATTGAGTGCCTAATTCTCACTCAATTACTTCCCCAGGCTCAGTTTTGCCACAACATCATGACCTCCTAAAATTAAACATATCTAATCAGTAGGGTTATGTTTACAGTTGAAAGAAGGACAGGGAATGGACCCCTAAACTCTATTTTTAACTGTGCTATTACCAATACCAGCACCTGGGTCTCCTGGGAAGCTAGTTTATTTATTTGTCTTTTTTAATCTAACTGTTGAAATGTGTAACAGGATGCCTACACTTGTAGCTCAAGAATGCCTGACATACAACTTTTGATGACACATAAATGGTGCTTCAGGAGATCCTTTTGGGGTTCTTGGTGTGACCATTATGGGCTTGTCAAGTGCAGTTAATGGTTTCTTTGCTAAAAACGACTGTGAATTCCTCAGGAATGCTTGTTCATCTTCTGCCATAATTGTTTTTTATGCATGAGCATTCAAACAGGTGATATCTTCAATGTTATCTTCTGCTATTAATGTATGAAAAGCACAACCCCCCCATGACTGGGACCACCACACACAGACACAGTGCTTTCCTAGAGATGGTCCACCCCCTCAGTGCTAAAGATTCCAGAACTATGAAACCAGGCTGAGGAAATTATCAATCATAGCCTAACCTATTTGCTAATCCTTGACAGCTGGCCTCTTTCTCGTGGAATGAGCCCGTCTAGACCCCATACCACAATGTGCTCCCTCCAGCCACCTAAGCTGGAATCCTTGCCTGGCTTCACTCTAGCTTTGCAATTAAAGCTTTTTTTCTGTACATTTGTGCTTTAGTTTTAATTTCTATTTTTACAAAAACAAGGACCCACTTGATACTAAGTCATTTGACACATATTTGTAGTCTGACAAGCTGGGCAGTTTTCACCTGGTTCTACATCATCTTGGTTTCTAATACACTCTTCTCCATATCTTTCACCAGGAGGAATTTTCAATTTGTTGGTTATTTTCTTTGTGGGTTTCCTTTTGTTTGTTGTGCTAGGGTTTGAACCTGTAATTTTTAATTTGTAGATATTTTTATAAAATTATAATTATATGTAATTTCAAAATGCATATACTTTAAATTTGGAAATTCCCCACTGGAGGAAGAGGAGGTAATCAGAATGAACTGGTGTGGCTGCTCCATAGGTAAGGCAGGTATAGACAGCTAGGAATATGTACTGCAATTTTTTTTCACACAGAATTTAATAATAAAATTTCCATTTTTCTTTTTTGTTTTCTTTTTTTTTTAAGGAAAACAAGAGGAGGGAAAGGAAGACAAATAAAAATAGAGGAGGTAAAATGCCAGATAACATTTCCTAGGAACCATACCTATGGACCATAGGTCTTGTGTAAATTCTGAGTGAGTTATTTTTTCCAGTTTTCAACACTGTCAGTCCACTTGGGGTCCCAAGGGAGATTTTTGTGAGTGAGGACTCCTGACCAACTCAGTGACTGGACACCTCAGATTTAAAATGACACTAAGGTGAGAACAGGCATTCAATTTTGAGAAAAAGGAATAGAAAGGAAAAGATGTGCAGAATGAATTTGTGCATTCCAGAAGTATTTATGTTCAGAGAAGCAAATTTTAGTCCTTCCAACTGTACTAAAACATGGGTCTGAAAATCCCCAACACTGTACAAGTATCAAAAGTGCTCTCCTAGTATTAGAACTTACTGCTTGTAAGAACAAAATACACCCTTTTATCTTCTCCTAAAAGTGAGCAGTGAAGAAAAAATGAGGAAGGAGGAGATTCCGTCTGGAAAATGAATGTCTGGACAGTCCTGATGTTGGAGTCACCAGCCCACCCTCAAATTTTTCCAGGCTTATCTTTCTCTGATGTAGAACAAGGAAGAAGAGTCAGACAACAGTACAAGGAAATATTAAATTTTACTTACAGTAAAAGGGAGATGTACAAAGCCACTCCTTGAAGTGGGAGGTCCAGAGCTAAGTGATGCTGAGCAAAGCCAGGAGTCCTATATTTATGGGGTTGAGTTTGGGGTCCCTCCATCTGGGGGCAGCCCCACCCAGGTGTTGGTCTCTGTCCCTGCTAGGGTTTTGGTTTCAGTTTGGGTTCAGTATCACAACAATATGGGTGAACAATTTTACAGAAGCCAGATCTCTGATTGCCTCTAAATTACATCCTCAGGATTTTGCATAAGTTCTTCTCCTCAATTTTAAAAGTACTGTCTCCTTTTTCTGACCTCAAGGAGGTGGGCGATATATCCCTACAGGGGCACAGTTTACTGTTTCCTCATTGCAAAGTGAAAGCACCGCAGATTGACAAGCCTAATCAGTATTCAGTGGCAGCAACTGTGGCTGCTGCTGCTTTGGGAAGACAAATGGAGTCTTAGGACGGGCGGGGTCTCAGGACTGCCTCAGATGCTTGCATGTGGGCCCCAGGAAAGCACACCGCACAGAAACCGGAGAGAAGTAGGCTTCAGCCAGAAAGTGAGGACGTGACACCAACATGGACTGCCGCCAGGAGGTTTCCAGAACCTCAGAAACATGATAGCTAATGAAACCCGTTGCCTGAGCTTTCAGCTGTGCTGCACTGTGGAGATCGGCCAAGATGAGGATTTCTACGGCATTCTCCACAGCAAGGCTGCAGCAGAGGGTGTCCTCACACGTGAACTTCAGGCACTCCGGGGCATACTTGTCCACAGCTGCCAGCAGTTCAGGTGCCATTCTACAGAGGTTTGGTGTCTTCCTGGTGTAAATGAAGGACATCATTTCCTTGAAAACTTCAGGCTCTACATCACTGATTTCAACTCCATGTTTTTGCACTCCTCCATGTCACGTTGAAACTTGGCATGAGAAACTGGAGAATGAGATGCTAAGGTGCGTTTGTGAGCCCGGAATTCCTGGCCAGCCACACGGCAGCAGCAGTCTGTAAAGCAGGAACCCTTCCACAGCCCTCCTAACTGATCTACTAATGGAAACTAGGCAGCTCTCCATCTTCCCAGGGTGAGGGTGGTAAGAAGATGGAGAATAAGGGATCGTAGTTGGAATACAGGAAATTGAAGCCCTATGGAGCTCTCTCTCTTGATGGGAAGGAGAAAGGATGAAGGAAAAGAGGAGGGGGGTAGATTGGCAACAGCATTTATACACTGCGCATATTGAATATAATGTAAAACCTATCTTCCTAATAGCTTATTTACGTGGCTTGTCTCAGGCATGTTGTGTTCTTGAGTTAAGAACTGCTTACTCATATGGCTTGCCTCAGGCACTGTGTTCTTGAGTCTGGAGTAACATAATCATGTGACTTGCCTCAGGCACTGTGTTCTTGAGGTTGGAGGAGCTTACTCATGTGACTTGCCTGAGGCACTGTGTTCTTGAGGTAGGCCTTTATCTTGAGACTAGAATAGCACATTCATGTGACTTGACTCAGGTGCTGTGCTCTTGAGGTAGGCCTTTATCAATCCCCAGATTCAGCCACTCCACACATACCCCTATTTCTGTTTTATAGTTATGAGTGATAGGTAGTTAGTTCAAGTTGGAGGAGCTATATTTGGAGGACATTAAGAGACCTTCTGGAATGTATTCTATTCTAGATGATCTTGTTCAGTTTAGCCTAATGATTCCCAGTCCAAATATTTTAAGTCCTTGCATATAGCAATTTAGTCCTATCCAGCACATTATCCCAGAACAGTTATCAGTTACTAGTGTAGCTGACAATTATTTTATCCCTCTTGTGGTTATAGTTTTCTGCTGGATGTTCAAGACCAAATTAAGGTGAGACCTATATTAATCAATTTTGTTATTTATCAAGGTCAATTAAGTTTCCTTAGGATTTACCTTGGAACCATGTATAGCCTCTGTAGTTCTTCAGTCGGTGTCAGCCATCTGGATAAGTTATGGCATTACTTGACCAAGATGCTTTCTGTGAAATATTGGGAGACTCTTTTCTCTTAGTTACTCTCCTTAGAAACCCTATACACCATGGATATTATCCTCTGTGGTCCCACAATCTCAGAAGTTTGTGTAACTCATCAGAGTTACAGGATGTCACTGAAATTGTTTCCTTGTGTCTGGGGTCCTCATTGACCTTTGAAGGCTGGGACCAAAATATTGGATATCCTCTTAGCTCATTTAATTTTATCTCCATACTTCAATTGTTGAACATCCAGAAGAGAAAATCAATGACATAATATTTTCTAATGAAGGAAGCAAACAATATTACTATTTTATCTGAATATCAAGCACCTTAGAACATAAAATGATGCTGTTATTTTCTAACAACCATGGATGTTCTAATAATTGAAACTCTGTAGGATGCCAACAGGCCATAGTTATATAGTTCTACACAGAAAATTTAAAATCAAACTATATATAATATTATAGCATGACAGTCATGAAGACATGTTCACAACATACTTAAATTTCCATTTTGACATAGTATACCTCTTTAATCGGTGATCTCTATGTAATACATAAGATTTTACTTAACTCATTGGTCTTAAATGTCATGTTACTGAAGAAATTTGTGACTGTCTGGAGGATAATGTTTAGGCATCTCTATGTATAGTAGTGCATATATAATGTTTAGGCATCTCTAAGTATAGTAGTGAATATATAATATATATATCATATAAGTTTTTGTTATCCTTATTGACTGGTGACCTCATGTTGGCTTGACATGGACCTCCTATAAAATTATTTGGAGCACAAAAGAAAGGCAAATGTCTGAATCAGAAAGCAAAGGTCTACCACCATATACGATCCATGTTTTACATTTTGGAAGACCTGTACACTTGGAGGCCAGAGTACATTTAATATACCAGAGATTATTAACAATCGTCAAAACCATATGAACATTTCTTTTAAATTTAGTTTTGTACCAAAGCATCCATAATTTAGAAAACCTTAAACTTGATTCAGGTATAACCCTTGAGGATCAAACCCCTTTGGGAGTGAAGAAAGATGTATTATGCATGAGGAAAATTGTTTAACAATATGTGAAGCCTGTTCCTGAATGAAAGGAATAGTTTGCACAATGCAGAAGCATTTTGATGGAAGATGGCATGGGAAGCAGAAGCCTGTTGAACAGTATCTGAGGGGGCAACAGTGACAGTAGCCAGCAATCCATCTATTATAACATTTCTCTTAGTATGAGGCCTTGGCAATTGGGAATGGGAGCATAAATGACCAATAAAACATTAGACATGGTGTGACTGAATGACAAATTGGAGAGTATGAAACAAATGAAAAAGATCTTGTTGGTTAGTGTGAATGGTAGCAGTTACAATGTGGCATATCACACTGCAACCATAAACACTGCCTGAACAAAGGTTAGTTAGAAGGTATGAATAATATTTTAAGGCCCAAATAACAAGCTGAAATTCATTCTTTTGTGTAGAAGAAAAACCTGTATCCTGTATTTGGGGAAAGGAGGCCATACCATAACCTCCCTGCCAAAAAAAGAGCCATTTGTAAAAACAGAGACATCTCCTGCTATGGGAAATGAACTTATTTTCGAAGGAAAGACAGAGTGTGGAAAATGCAAATTGAACTAATTTATTAGGAGGATAAAGACAATCCATAACACCAGGGAAGTTAGCTAACACAGTTTGCCAAGAGGATGAGAATTGCCATAACCACTGTTGTTGCACATAAGAAAAGGGAAAAATGTTAATTTGTTCCTCAAGTACTCCAAGGGCTACTGGAAGTTTCTAAGTACCCCACCAATATCTGTTAATTAACCAGTGTATTAGGGGCTGTAAGCTTCTGAGTGAGGGGGTCATTGATCAACCCAAACAGGGTCATTGGATATCCAAGTTGTCTGAGACGCCATCTGTGGGTCAGAGAAGAGATCACAACCCCTCCTGAAAATGGGAAGGTGTGTAGCATTTGTAAAGTCATCCATTTTAGGGGTAACTGGAAGAGGTTCTTTCTTTCTCTGATTGTTTTTACCAAATAGGAATGAAACCTTGAGTGAGAATGAAAGCTTGTAATATCTGATGAGTCATGGAAGAGTTAGAACTAAGCAAAAATGTCCCTACACCCTGTAATACATCATGACTCTATGGATTGACTGGTACATGGGGGAGGACTTGAGGTGAAAAATGTCCAGAATGCCTTCTGCATCCCTGTAAGTCAACAATTTAGCACTTCTGCTAGGATGAGAAACATTGTCGACACAGTGTAAATTTGTAGTTGCTACATCCAGAGACCATGCAATAGGTTAATGATATGCAATAACTGAAACGTGTGCGTCTGTATCGAACAGACCTTTGTGTGTTTTTCCTTCAATGATCAATTCCATCTCAGGATGATCCTGTTTAATTTGTTGAACCTAATATGCATCTGAAGACATGAAACCCTTGGGTCCTCTTGCATTATTTATAGATTTTCCAATTTTTGTCAAAGGAGGAATGACGAATTGAGTGATGCAAGAGTCTGGGGTGACTTGAGCAGTGTGCTGAATAGTTTGAACCATAACTTGGATTTTCCCTGTTTAATAAGTTTTGATCATACCAGGAAAAGCCTGGAGACCTTTAAAGTGAGACTGCTGTGGCCTAGCAGGAGTCCTACTGTTTCCTGAGGCAAAGGTCTATAAACTCTAGTCCCAATATCCTGGGATTCCTATTTCAGGATTTAGTATGAATCTGGAGGAGGGACTGAGGTCCAAGCCTCAGCTGTCTTTTACTGCTCACAAGAGGTCAGAAATGTGCTTGGTGGTGGAGTGTAGAGCTGGTGAAGTTTTAGGGTAAGCACCCCCACTTTTTGGCAGGGCCATGCCAGAGCCCACTGGCATGGCCTTGCCAAAGGTCAGCCTTCCACATCTGTTTTGGATCTATACTCATTTGCTCTAAGATACCCTCTTCTATACCTTGTACAGACACTAGGAGGTTTTGTTGAAAGGACAAATAATGGCTATGTTGCCCTTACTGGTGCAGCAGAGTAAGTTCAAGCAAAATATCCCCTGCCTCTGGTAAAACAAGTAACTTTGTTGCTTCCTTTTTCTCTAGGCTTGGATGAAGAGCCTGATTGATAGTTACTGCCAAGGCAGTCTCTTGTAGGTATGAGGGGCCAATATCTGCACAAATTTGAATCGTCTCTGGCAGAATAGCTCATATTTATGGGCTTATAATGCCTCTGTACAGCATGCATTTGTGTTTTTAAAGGCTAGTTGTTGAACAATTAATTTGTTATCCTCTGAACTGTTGACAATCCTCTCACTCACCCACAATAGGCATGTCACAAAATCCTGAAAAGGTTCATCAGGGCTCTGGTTGGTAGAGGTCAGATTAAGGAATATCTCACCCTTTGAAGGAAGTTCCTTTGAAGCTCTTATGGCAGATATTTTAATTTGTTCATGTGCTTGTAATTCAAAAGTTAGATGATTAATTGTTGTAACAAAAGCACTTTCTCCGGTTAGCATATCTTTTGTAATGGCTGTGTTATGAGCAACATTGCAAATGGCCTGATCCTTGAACAGTCAAAAAATTCCTTCCATAATAAATAATCTCCTGGACTTAAACATGCTTTAGCTATTCCTTTCCAATCATTTTGGGTCATAACTTGTTTCCCTATAAGCTCTATTAAACCTATGTTAAAAGCGACCATGGCATCATAGAGAGCAGTAGCTTGTTTTCATTCTTTTAGGGTCTTAAAAGCTATGGCTTCGTGAAGTCATGTGACCTGTCCTGGCTTATTATGTATTGGGAGTTCAACAGCAGAGTAGATATGTTAAAATCCCTCCATGGACTCTTCCACCCATCCAGCTTCTTTTAATGCCAGTTGCAAGGGAGAAAGACAGGATAACTGTACTTGAGAGGAGGAAATTTCAATCTGTGATGTAGCAAATTTTCTCTGAGCTGAGGAGGCAAAACCTGCTGCCTGTGATCCAGTTAATATTATTTGTTTTACCTGGAGTAGCAGTGCAAGTGAAGCCACAGCAAAGTACTCTAGTGGGGAGAGGTCTTTATTTGATCCCTGTCTTGGTTACTGATCAGGCTGAGACCCACACAGAACCAGACCAGACCTTCTGACATGAGAGGAGTCTTTATTGGGTGGCAGAGTGGCACTGCGAGCTGCCCAGTGGACTGGGACAGCCCCAAGCTGAGTAAAGCATGGGGTTTTTAAGCTCTTTTCTGGGGAGGGTGTCCATGGGCTAGAACAGGCCGAGTTGGGGGTGGGTTGTTCATCAGAACTGAACATCTGGTCCTGCCAAGGCAGATGAGGGCGGGGTTAGCCTTTGTGGTTTGGCCAAGAGGAACTGGAGTGGAACGGGTAAGGAGGAAGAAGTATTGAGAGTTTAAGTTCCCCAGTGGGGGTGCTGGCTGCCTTGTGACTTATCAGTTACTTTTCTGTCATTGCTGAGACAAAATATCTATTGCTCAGAATTAAGGGAGGAAAGGTTTATTTAGCTTACAGTTTGTGGGAGTTTCAGTCTATAATCAGCTGGATTGAAGGCAGGGTGGCATGGCACAGGCACAACACTTTAAAGTGACATAAGACAGCATAAGCAGCAAGAGCAGAAAGGGGAGAAGCAAGCCTCTTTTTCTCCCTTATATTGTATGCTGGCTATCAACCCACACCCACACCATCTAGGCTCTCCCCTTGCACAAGCTCAGGTTGAATGCGAAGTAAGGGCCCTGGCTCCCTGCTAAGTCGCATAGTTAACCTTTTAAACTTTTCAAGTTGACACGATGAACAACATCCTAGAGTGGTGAGGGCCTGTCCTTGTCACCCCAGGATGTAGAACTGCTGAGTTACATAGTTAAGCTTCTAGACTCCTCAGGCTTACACAGGAACCCCCCCCACTCCTTTCTTATCTGATTGAGCCAAACTAGAAGGTTCAAACTCTATAGGTGGGGATGTTGACTTATTATTCCTTTTCTGCTTGGGTCTTGGTTTTAAAATAATGCTCCAAGTGGAATTTTTTGCCATTGTCTCAAGAGGCCCACGAATTTTGTGACACTCCCTCACCCATGTCCACCAAAGAAAAGTGCAAGATACATAATAGAATGAGGATTTGTATATATATTTGTTGTTCTTGACAACCTACTTGCTTTATGTTCAACATGATGAAATCAATACACCTTTCTCTCTTTGGCCTATTTCTCTCTTTGCATTATCCTAAATCTATTTGTCTCTTTATGCACACACAGATAGAGATCTCTTCTTACCTGTTATCTGCTGCGTTTCATTGCTCCCTGAGTCCCTCTTCAGGATTCACCAAATGCTGCATCCCACACAGCTCTTGCTATCTCCAGGGTGAGGACTGTGGGAGGATGGAGAAAAAAGGACAAATCCAAATACAGACAACTGAGGGCCTATGGAGCTCTCCCTCCTGATGGGAAGGAAGGAAGAAGGATGAAGAGCTGAACAGATTTCCTACTACTGCAGTGCATTTATATACACACTTGGGAGACTGAATATCACATGCTACTTCTCCACCTCATAGTTTCTCTATGTGGCTTGTCTCAGGCATGCTGTGTTCATGAGACTAGAGTAGTTTACTCATGTGACTTGCCTCAAGAACTGTATTCTTGAGGCTGGAGCAGCTTGCTCATGTGACATGACTCAGGCAGTGTGTTCTCCAGACTAGAGTAGCATATTCATGTGACTTGTCTCAGGTGCTGTGTTCTTGAGTTTGTAGCAATTTATCCATGTGACTTTCCTCAGGTGCTGTCTTCTTGATGCTGGCCTTGATTAATCTCCAAGTTCAGCTACTCCCTGCAACCCTCAGGAACCTTCACCATATTCATAGTATTCTGGCTGGAATTGCGGGTGGAAACTTGAGCTAGCCAAGTCTCCTCACAGTGGTAGATAACATTGTGATTAAGGCAAAGCCCATTGGTGTCATCCTCAAAAAATATCTACAGATGAATTTTCTGAATCTTCAGGCTTTGCCTTGCACAGATCTATGAATCTCTTGACTCAACATACCTTTAGTTTTTTTCTCCCTTGGCATTCACAATATAAAATTTAAATTTTTCTCAAGCTTCCATCTTTGGACAGCTGATCAGTAATAGGTATAGGGAGAGGTAATCTTTGTTTTCTTCACTGAACCCTTTTGCTTATACCCATAAACATAATTTGAAGTGATCATTGGTTCCAGATGAAAAGGTTGAACATTGAATGGTTTCACCCATTTCTTCTAGCCAAAACCTAAAGTTGCTGGTGGTCCACAAGTAGGAGAATTTCACTACTTTGATATCTGTAGTGTACTGGGTCTCAGCTATTGGTCAGCTCCACGTTTCTCCTGGTGTTGAGCTACTTGGAACGCTTGACATCAGAAGTACAAAAGTTGAACAAGGTCTCCCAACTCACAGGGTAAAGATTTATTTCTTCACCCATTTGTAGTAACTTCACTCTAGCCAGCAGCCACAGGACAGGCAGGGCAGTGTGGCAGTCAGGAAGCAAAGAACCTAATATGTAGAATTAGAAAGATAATTATTTAAAAATTGATTTTCCAGGAAGTGCTGTATATCCGACATATCTGAGTAGTTTGTCTTTCACTGGAAGAAACAGCCCCCCTACAGTGTCTTTCTTTTGCTGCATTTAGTTTTGCATGCCTGTAATCCCAGCACTCAGGAGGCTAGGCAGGAGGATTGTTAAGAGTTTGAGGACAGCTGGAACTATACAGCAAGACCCTGTCCAAAAACACCAAAAAAATTAAAAATCTCCTTATTGATGATGGCAAAAGACACTGGACGTTTTATTGATGACACTGGGGATTGAAGTTGGGGCCTTCCTCTGAGGTATCTCCAGTACCTTTAAGTTTCTGTCTTATTTTGGAGTTAAGGTCTCATTAAATCACTAGACTTCCAAAGCTAGAATGAAACTTGTAGTCCTCCCGCCTAATCCTCCAAGACTGTTGGGATTAGAAGAATACATAAGCATGCCTGGTTTCATGAATAGGTTCTCTAACAATACCCCTCCATTGCTGTGATGATTCCAAACCAGTCCAATGCTACGACACATGTAACTAGAGTGTCCTTCAGAGAAAGGACCCTCACTGAAAATTTATGGAGACCATTGTAATATAGGCCTTATTAAACTCCTATTTCCAGCTCCTTGTTCAGCCTGCAGCAGCATATTCTTCCCCACAGGGAACTTGCTGCATGAAGGGTTAGGAATATTGGTGAGGTTGTGCACCAAATTGACTCTCTTTTTCCATGGTCTTACCATAGGACAATGTAATTTGGCCAGCAAGTACCAGTCACTCCCCCTTGCTGTACTTCATTCCTCCTTAATACCCAATGGGCTGAGAGAGCTTAATTCAGCGCCTTTTGGAGTTATCAAACCACTGTTCTCCAACATAAGTGCAGACAGGCATAACTGGGTGTTCCCCACTCCAGACTTCCATTAATACTGTGGCATTTGAGAAAAGACAGGGCACATAGGAGCAGCTAAAGACAGGAAGGGAGACATCTGGATCCCTTACTTGCATACCCAGAATGCACAGCAAGACTTCTAGAAGAGACCCTTCTGGAAGAGTCCCTCATTTGGGCTCTTGGCCTGGCTGACAAATGTCTGTCACCAACAAGTGAAGACCAGCAGCCAAAGCAGAACTGCACCTAAGAGAAGCGTAATCATGAGCGAGTAATGCTGATGGTTGAGGAAAACAGAAAGCGCTCCTTGGTGACATCACACCAAATGTGGAGTGCATCCACCTCCTGAATGTGTCTGATGATGTCTAATAGGAGCCCTTATTGTTTTCTAGTAGAAATGTCATGAAGACTAAAGAAACTCAACTAGTGCTGTTCCTGCAAGGGCGCAAGGACTCTTATTTTTGAGAAGTCACCTTAAATCTGGGGTTCTGTTTCTTTTACCCCAAGGATCCTACCTGAAATATCCCCACCTGCATCAGTCAGTGCTCCCTGGAGAAACAGACTTAATGCACAGTAAACACATCTAAAAGAATTTGCAATATGGAATTACACTTGCTGCCTCACAAGGTCACATGTGGGGGAGGGAAAAGGCTGTCTGCAAGTCAGAGACAAAAAATGGCCCATCTGAAATTCTGGAGCCCTGGGTTGATTCCTGTGAGGGTTCATTTCAGGAAGTCAAAGGGTCTGTGCGGCTAGCTAAGATACAAAATCTAAGGTTGTAGCAAAAGTAAGCCCCTTGGAAGAAACAGAAGCAACCCTTACTTCTTGGTTTCCTTTTTACACCATTCAGGTGTCAGTCCACCCTAGGGTGTGTATTTCCATCCTATTCTGATCAAATCAAGCTGAGCATGTCTTACTTAAATTAATAGATTCAGTTAACTATCACACCACCTGTCTTTTCTATATATTTACAGAAAAGGGTCTGCTTTGCTACTTCTGAAAGCGCTGGGATTACAGGCATGGCCTCCATACCTCTACTTCTGAAAGTATAAGGTGGCATGGTAGTTTTTGGTGGTAGAAAAAAAGGCCTGACCACAAGATTCTTTGGGGCGTGTGTTTGATATTGGAAAATGGCCACAATGAGAGTTGCACTTGATAGTGTCAAGATTAAATTAGGCATATCTAGGCTTTCTTTCAGCAGTGCCCTATAACTGGCTGATCTGAACAGATCTATTATCCATGGAAGATTATAGATTAAAGGGTCATTTTCTGTATATTACTATTTTCCTTCGGTGCTTTACTAGCTTTCCATATTCTTTGGTTTTTCTTAATACTATCATATCATTGAAATAGAGTTTCATCCACTTCGTTCCAAGAATTCTACCTCCACTTTTCCTATCAGCTGCATGAGCTATTTCTTTCAGAAAAATATTTTAAAATAACGACAGTGAATGCCCCTCTCTGATTTGTGTCTTTAATGGGATATCTCCAGATGGTTTCCAAAAGCATCATGTTTGTTTAGGGAACTGAGGTAGGTGTAGTCTATGAAGTTAAAGAAATATTTAGTCATTGAGACAATGGAAAAAAAATCAATGTAAATTCTCAGAAAAAGCAAAATATTAAGAAGTACATCTTGTCATAAATATCAGTATAAGTTTGATAATGATTTTTAACTCCAAGACACTTATGAAATTAGTACTAGCTTGTTGGGACAAATAACCTTTCTTACTCATCTTATGTACTGTCATCATGAAACTGAGTCTTGCAAAAAAAAAAAAAAGAAACTGAATTTTGCCTAGTTTGTATTAAAGAAATTTACCTGAGATATTCTAATGTTTAACCCTACAAAAGAATTTTACTATATCTTAGAAAATATTATCTTTAAGCTGAAGAATATTCTTGCTCTATATGTTTGTTATGGGAAAACTCATGCACCTACCTAATATAGTTTTGTTATAAGAAATTGTGTGCGCTCAAATGTACTGATTATAAAATATATGGAAGTTTATTTGCTGTTAATTTGAGACAGGGTCTTGCTGCTAATTCAGGCTGATCTTGACCTTACTATATAGCCCAGGCTGAACTTTAACTTGCAGTGATCCCCCTGCCTCAGCCTCTGGAGTGCTGGGTCTACAGGAGTGCACCACAGTGCTCAGCAGGACATTTTGTAATAATAAGGAGTCACAACCTCAAGAACATATATGAGTCCTAATAGCAAGTTTGATATCTATAAAGCAACAAGTGAACGTGAAATTGGAAAGATCAACAATTATAGTTAATAATTTTAACATTCATCCTTGAACAATTAATGCAAAACTAGACCAAAACCTCAGCAAGGTTATAGATGATTGAAATCACATCATCAACCAACATGATGTACATGATACTCACAGTTTGACCACAAAATGAAACTAATCTGAGTGTACAGGATATTGAATTTTATTCTGCCTCATGATGCAAACTTCAATAAAATTAGATTTAAATCATATACAATATGTTACCATAATTAAATTAGAAATAAGTAACAAGAAATATCTGTGAAAATTTCAAATAATTTGAAATTAAACATTGCACTTCCAAATGAGTCCAAGATCAAAGAGGCAATTGGAAAGAAAATTATAACATGTTTTGGACCAAAAATAAAAATGGGTATCCAAATCCTTGGAGCTACCTAAATATGACTGTGTCAAATGAATTCAGATGGTCTTCTTAGCATGACTAGACCTCCAAGATTTGCCCCTGTTGCACCCTGATTTGAACATTTTCAGATGACAGCAGTATAGTAATAGATGAGATTCAGAGGGTGACAGCAGGTGTTGTCATGATATATGAAACTGTTTGATCAAAAGCAGTTCCCCTCGGGACACTGGCCCAGAGGGCTGAACCAATAGCCCTCACCTGGGCTTTGGAATTGGAAAATTACGAATGGGTCAATATACCAACTCCCAGTATGCTTTTAGTCCCTCCATGTGCATGGGGCCATATACAAAAAGGGCTCCTGACAACAGTTGGAGACAATATCAAAAATCCACAAGAAATATTAGGCTTGCTACAAACACTTTGGCTGCCAGAAAGTGTGGCCATCTTACAGTGTCCTGGCCACCAGAGGGGGGACTCTTTAGAGGCCTAGGGCAATCGTGCCATGGACTTAGCAGCAAAACTGGCAGCCAGTCTGGAGAACCCCATCTCCATGAAAGTACTTATGGCCCCCTATCTGAAAAGACCTTATTTGGTGACTGAGTTAAAATGGCCTATGTTAGAAGGAGCCACTGATAAAACTTCATGACAAGTGCTGCCAGGAGAGATTGTATTCCTTCCTGAGTGTTTGGGACATTTTGTGATATAGGAGCTACATATCTGTACTCCTTTGGAAAAAAAACTTCTATGACAGAGTTGCTTCACCAGTATTTTTATATTCCCAGACTTTGGACATTGTGCTCCTCTGTAGCTGAGAGTTGCGAACTTTGTGCCTGCAACAACTCAGCACAACAGTCTGTGTTTGTTTGGGGTTTTGCAAGGGGAACAATATAATACAGGACACATATTTTATAAGGTTATTTATAATAGTCATCTAAAGAATCATATACAGAGAGAGTACAGGAGATCTGTCCACACACTAATGGCCAAAAAATCCAGCTGAGGATCTTGATCCTCTGGTAATATCTTCATGAATCCAGCTGATGATCTAGAGCCCATAAAAAATGCCTCCCACAAGTCCAACTTGAGGCCTAGAACCCATGACAATGTCTCATGCAGGCCTGTTTCATAGATTTGCACTGGAAAGGCCCAAAGGTCCGTGGTGAAAGACAGAAAGTCTGTGCTAGCAGGATGAAGGATCTGTGCTAGCAGGCTGAGGGATCTGCACTGGAGGCAGGAAGCAACACTTCAAGTAAGAACCAGAGCTCCCCCCCAAAGTACCACAGTCATCCACCACAACAGTGATGTCCCAAGCTCCTCCAATGGTGAGGAAAGCCAAGTTCCCATCATAAAGCCAACATGACAGGCTTCTACAGGAGTCTGACCAGTGCACCATCTTCCCCTCTGGAGTTAGGAAGCAATACTCAGAGTAAGGACCAGAGCTCCCCCAAAGTGAACCAAAGCTGTTCTCAAAGACAATAAGGTCCTGAGTTCCTTGGATGATGAGAATAGCCAAGTTCATCATGAAAGCCAGCATGACAAGTCCTTTCAAGAGAAACAACAGCTCCTAACTTCTAATAGCCCCCAACAGCTTCTACCAGCTCCCAATAGCCTACGTTCTTTTTCTCCAGTTCTACCTCTTATGCAGCCAATAACAATCCTCATGTGGGCCTCCCACACTCAGCACCATGCTGGTTTAGTTTGGCTGGGTGTTACAAGTTGCCCAGCAGCTGTCAATCCACCACACAACCCCACCACCAGCCTGGTGTCAGGAGGTACAGAAACACACTTGGGGATGTTGAGCTTGACTTCACCAAGGTCTAGCTGACAACTGGAGACAGGAAGTACCTGACAGTCCTGATTTGCACTTATTCAGGTTGGGTGGAGGTCATCCCAGCTAGGACTGAAACTTTCAAGGCTTTTCTAGAGTTGATCATTCCCCAAAATGGACGCCCTATGACCATTAGGTCAGATAATGGGCTAGTGTTCATAGGTAAAGTAATCCAGGAGCTGGCATCAGCTCTATGGGTAAAGTGGAAACTCCACATGGTTTACTGGCCCCAGAGCTCTTGGTAGGTTGAGAGATAGAACCCCATCCTCAAGTCCACCCTGGCTAAGCTCTGCCATGAGGCTGGTGCAACTTGAACAACTGTATTGTCTATGGCCTTGCTTTGATCTCGGTGTACATTGTACCAAGATGGCCTCACTCCCTTAGAGATCATGTTTGGATGCCCCCCCCCGGTGTTCCTGATGGAAGGACTCTAAAACACTGGGTTGATCAACCTCCCTTGCCAGATGGAGGACACTTCACTGAGTTCTTGAGGAGCTGTGACAGACCATTCTGGAGCATCGTCCAATCCCTTGCACACTTCCATGCATCCTTTGCAGTTGGGGACTAAGACCTTGTCAAAGGCTAAAAGGATGAACTCTTCCAACCCAGGTGGGGGCCCTATGTATGCTAACCACCCCCACTGCTCTTAAAATTAAAGGGCTTGCTCCATGGATCCAGCATTCTAGTGTCAAATGATGGACTGGAACCAGGCCAACACTGCTTGGTGAGCCAGAGCCACCAAGTCCCAAGACAGTGCCTCCTCCCTGCCAATTGCAGCAATTGTGTGACAGAGAGACAACAGTGGCATCAAGCTGACTGTCTATGTCACACTCTTCCTGCTGCTCCTAAGGTTTTGGGTCAGGTCAGACAACACAGAACTGGTTTACAAGTTCACAGTGAATTGGACATTGGGGGCAATTCTAAATGAAATTGTTTGGCCTGGAGGAGTGACATCCCTTGAGACTCAGACAAGGATTGGGGATCCTTTCCAATCTGTGGGGCTTTAACAAAATGTTAAAAAGATGAGGTAAACCATGTAGATTTCTTTTTATTCACAAGACCAGGCCAACAACTGTGACTCCAAAGGCGAGTTCGACTTTATTTGTTAGATGACCCAGGAATGTTTATTACTATTTGTATAGTCATCCACACCTTGGCCTCTCCTGAAAGTCCTGTTAATTCACTGACAGAAGTGGTATTCCAAAATAGGTGGACACTCAACCTCCTTTTCATAGAATAAGGAAGACCCTGTACCACGTTTAAAAAAGCTGTTTTTATGCCAAGTCAGAAATCATCAAAGAGACTTTGGCCAGAGTCCGTGGGTACCTCAACAAGAAAATAAAAGACCACCAAAATTCCCAAGGGTGGTATGATCAGATCTACAATCTGAATCCCTGCCTAATTTCTCTACTGCTAAGTGAGGCTGGGCCTGGTGATCTGTATAGTCTCACTTTTAATTGGGCCCTGTGTAGTCAAAATGGGGGATAGGGAGAATTCAAGCTGGACTGGACAAAGTACAACTTCTGGTGTTGGTAGAAAAGCCTGAGTACCCATTTCTGTAGATAGATGCTTTAAGGACACTTTGCCTATTTTGCTAAAGAGGAAAAGTGTCCTTGAGGGGAAGTGAAGTCAGAAAATGAACCAAACCTATGTCATATTGTCCTCAGGTACCATCTTAGAGCTTTACTTTCTGTTTCCTTAAGTTTGCTTTTTGTAAATACTGTCATAGTTACCTAACCCGATATCACCCCATGCTTTGTCATAAGACAGGTTGTTCTCTACATAATATGTCAAACACATTTGATCCTTTGTTGCAAGCTAAGCCCATGCTTTGTAGGAGTATTTATGTAGCTGCACTAAATCATATCAACACCATTCCCCTAGACCCAGAACTAGAACTGCATGACTATTCTACCCTCCTGGCCTTTGGGGTCGGTGCTTCTTCGTGTACTAGGTGCCCCCTGCTGGCAAGAAACTTGCTTGCCTCTGCACCTGGTCTCCCTGGGTGACTCAGTTAAATAAGTGTGTTTGCTGCAACAATATCAAATGTTGCTACAGTCATGTTAAATGGATCAGATATTAATTTGACCTGGCAAAACACGAAACAAATTTAAATGTAAATAAAACACGCCCACACTTTTTAATCAAGTACGCTAGAGACTAAGGAAGGAAGATTGGGAACACAAGGACAGCAAAAGTATGCAGGCATAGTGGTATACGCCTATAATCTAACCTACAAGGAAAAAAGATACACAAGGATTATAAATTTGGGGGCAGCCTGGGAAATTTAGCAAGGCTGTCTCAAAATTCTATAAAAGTTGGGGATATAGCTAGGTTGTGAAATTCTTACTTAGTGTGCATAAGGGACATGGCTCAATCCCCAGTCCTGCATAATAATGACCATGCACAACAATAATATATTAATAATTAATTACTGTTATTACTATAATTGCATGGTCAAAAAGGCATTATGTATATGGAAATCTATTTGGTTGCAGTGATTTCTAAAATAACCAAACTCTGATGTCTTTTTGTAGTTGTTAGAGCAATAACACAGAACTGTGAAAATTGCTCCATAAGGGGTACATAAATAAGATTTGTGTACTTTTTTATGCACACTGTATTTCATGGTAAATAAATAACAAAGACAGCTAATTTTGATTAAAAATTCTTATGGCTAGAATTTCCAGAAGTAAATACCAGGACAATTATGATTCAGGAAACCATCCTGAGCGTACAGGTTTGGAGCTTTGGGGGTGCAGTCTAGCTTGAAGCCATTTATTCAGAAGTCCTTCAAGATGCGGTGCATGATGAAGGCTTTGGGAGTGTGTGAGACTCCAGGGAGGGACAGAAGGAGAGGCAAGAGCACAGCAGGCTGTCCTGTCAGCCTGAGAGGCAGAAAAGTACCATTCAGTGGAGCTAAACTGAATAGCCAGAGATGCCTGCGTAGAAATGTATAGAAGCACATCAGTGCTGCAGAAGCTTCGGGAATTTCTGAAAGTATGAAAGAAAGGACGGATTGAAAGAGCTATAAAATATTGTGAAGATGCTGATGGTAGTGGAAGATCCAGTGGCGTGAAGTTTGCGAGACCATGTTGGCAACAGGAATCTCTAGTCATTATGGAGGACAGAAGTACAAGGCTTATTTCAGTACATTAAGAATTAAATCTAGGAGGAAAAGTTTTGCTGGTAAAAATGGAAGAGTGGTTTTAGACTTATGTAGATTCCATCAGAATTATTAAGATTTCAGAAAGACTAAAGAGAGAGAGAATATTTCTCTATAGAAGGTGTGTTAACTGTGCCTTACCCCTCACACCTTGACAATGTTGAGAATATAGCCTTTTTGATACTGTTGCCTCACCACATCCTAATTAGAAGTCAAAAACTGTATCAAGAAGGTCACATTCAGCAAACCACTTGTTTCTGTAGGTACATATTCTTGGATCACAATCATACCCACTTGTTCTCATTTGTCTAGGGTTGCACTACCCCTAGAAGAGCAGAACTGAGCAGCTGTGATAGAACTCTGATGGCCCAGGAAGCTGAAAATATTTCCTATGTGGCCCTTCTTGGATAAAACATGCCACTCCCTGTTCTAGGTTACTGCCTTCTTGCATAGTCAAAAGAGCATGTTCACTGGGCCTACGTGCCAGCCAGAAGAGAAGGAAAATGAGCAGATGAGAAAACACTCTTGTCCAATAAGAGAATGACATGGAAATTGTGTGAATCCCTTCTATTTGCACACTTCCAATTAGAACTTGATCCCATGACCACACTCTGCTGCAAAGGAGACTAGGTCATGTGATCGGTCTGGGCAGCATGTGCTCAGCTAAAATCTCAAAAAAAAAAAAAAAAGAAGAAGAAGCAGGAGAATGGATTTTGGAATTGATCCCCAGTTTCTACTACTTATCCTGTTCTATTTGACACCCAAGTGTAGATTACTGGGTGGGGATCTATCCCAAACACAAACAAAAAGAAGTGGAAAGAGTCCAGTTTTCCAATATAAGTAATAAGAAATGGATAAATTTCCACAGATGAGTTCAGTAAAAATTAGTTTAAATTCAGAAGCCAAAGATTAAGGGTAATATTTAAATATGTAGTCATGAAGAGGTCAGCACTTTTCCACATGTTGAAATGTTGGAAGTAAGGTGCCCCAAAGAACTGGGATGGTGGCTGTGAATAATGGCCTAATAATGGTCATAATGACCAAGCTCTTTGCCTTGCATTTGGAAAATACAACTGGAACATTTGGCACATCCTCGTCTGGTAGAAATATTGAGCACAGAGCTGAGAATGTGAAAGCAGTGAGAAGAGTAACTTTGGAAATAAGCCAGTAACAATTGTCCTTTATTTCTTTCTCTCTCTCTACCTTCCTTCATTCCTTCCTTCTTTTAGGGTACTTGGCATATAGTTCAGGCTGAACTTGAATTATGTATCTCAGGCTGGCCTTGAACTCGCAGTAATCCTCCTGTCTCAGCCTTCTCAGTGCTGGAATCACAGGAATGTGCTGCCACTCCCAGGGAGTCAGAATTCTTACTAGTTCCAAAAGCACAGGCTGAGTAGTGATGTAGGGGTGGGGAGCTAACTGCTGTGGGCAGATAACTCTGGGAATTACCTTGAGAGTTAGTCGCAGAACATTTAGATTTTGCCCCTGCCCCAAATCCATGCCCTTTACCGTTGATATTGTATAAGGTTCCCCAGAAGAACTCCTTCTTCCTACTCAGCTCACCTAATTCTCATGGAGCCACAGATCTATACCATCAACAGCAAATCCTTGATTTCTTTTTGATAGCATTTAACATAGAGATAGTTATGTTGGTACCTTGATTGGGATCAAGTACATACAAGAAATCATTTTATGACACTCTGACAAGAAAGCAGGTACTCCTTGCCACTTGCCTTGAACTTAGGAGGGTATAAAGATATTTTCTGACCCCAAGTTTCTAGTAATATTCTCCAAAGTTTGTGTCAACAAGGAGTAGTGAATAGACATGCAGAAACCTGGTTTTGGGACATTATTTGCATAACTCAGTCCTGCTGTGTCCAGCATAAAGTAAGCCTTAAAATGGAGTTCTTTCATGAGTCAGTACATTCTCTTTTTCTTTTGGTAGTGGGGGTGAGATTAACATTTTAAAAATTTTTATTCATCCGTGTTTGTTTTTTATTTTTATTTTTTAAAAAGTATAAAAAACAAAGAAAACAAACAACAACAACAAAAAGGAAAACATTAACAAAAAGACACAAAGTAGCACAAAAGCAGTACAATCAAAATTGAATTACAGACAAAGCAACAGGGAATCACCAATGGTTGCTGAACCACACACTGATAACTTCAAAGTGCATGTTTCTGAAATCACATATAGATATACAATCTCGATCAAACAATCATGAACTGTTCCTTCCCATAAAGTGACACAGGTCAACAGTGGCACCAGATTAGCCATCCTGCATATACAAACATAGATACATATCTGTCCCTTTCTTCCCTTTTCTCCTCCGCCTCTCCCCTCTGCTCTCCACCTTTGAGCAGATTCCCTTCACACCACCCAATCCACATTCCCATCTTCGGATTCCTACACCAGTGATACAATATGCTGCCTGCACATGAACCTCTGATTTATTTCACTTATGAGTATGGTGTCCAATTGTGACCATTTGCCTACAAAGGCCCCCAATTTGTCCTTCTTCATAGCTGAGTAATATTCCATTATATAAAAAGCCACATTTTCTTATCCAGTCCTCTGTGGATGGACATTTGGGTTGCTTCCACAATTTAGCTATTACAAATTGTGCTGCTATAAACATGGGTGCACACATATCGCGGTGATATGATGCTTTCAGATCTTCTGGGAAAATACCCAGAAGAGGAATACCTGGGTTGAATGGGACCTCTAGACCAAGTTTGCTAAGGAATTTCCAAACCGATCTCCACAGTGGTTTCACCAATCTGCATTCCCACCAACAGTGCAGAAGAGTTCTTATTTCTCCACAGCCTCGCCAGCATTTGTTATTGGATGATTTCTTAATGCTGGCCAATCTTACTGGGGTGAGATGAAATCTCAATGTTGTTTTTATTTGCATTTCTCAAATAACTAAAGATGTAGAACATTTTCTCATGTATTTATTTGCCATTTGTATTTCTTTATCTGAGAAGTGTGTATTCATCTCAGATGCCCATTTGTGGATTGGGTCTTTGAATTTGGACAGGTTCATGTTTTTTAATTCTTGTATGTTCTAGACAGAAGACCTTTGTCTGAGGGACAGCCAGCTAGGATTTTTGCTGGTGATTTCTTTAGATGTGCAAAAACTTTTCAGTAAGATGAGGTCCCAGTTATTGATTCTTTGAAGTGTTTCCCTTGCAGTTTGATTTTTGTTCATATTCATCCATGTTTGCAATAAATAATGTTTACATTCCTTATGTGGAATCAGTACATGTACATAACACATCTTAATTCCTTTTTCATCCCCTTTCCACCTCCTTCGATCTCTTAATCCCCTTTCCCTTTGAGAATGATCTCTCTCCGTGATCCCTATTGCTTATATTTTACTGTGATCTTTATCTGTAATTTGGATTTCTCATACAGAGAAAGCATGAGACATTTAAACTTGTATGTCTGATTTATTTCACTTGTCTTTATGGTCTCTAGCTACATCCATTTGCATACAAATGACTCAAGTTTATCTACATTTATGGCAGAGTAGAACCCCATTGTGTATAAATGCCATATTTTATTTATCCATTCATTCGTTAATGGATACCTATGCTACTTCCAAGATTTTGTTATTATAAATTGTGCTGTATATTACAGAATATACAAATATCTGATATCTTCCACAGATCTCCCTCCCCTATATTTACTTTCTCTGTTTCTGTTTAATCACTTCCATTTACACATGCAGAACATTCCTCAGTGGCCCCCTCATTAGATGGCATCTCAGAAAAGATAAAAATCAGTGCTATGTCTTCTGGATGCTAACTTTCCTGAATGTGCCTGTGATATAACCAGATCCACAACATATCTAAGTACTATCCTCTAGAGCTATGCCTTAACAAGATATTTCAGTGTCATTCCCAAGTACCTATAGTATGTGTCAATGAATATTTATAGAATATTAGATGCCACGGTACAGAGAAAAATCCCACTAAGAGTCCATTCTATGTATTTCCCAGCATGTCCTGGTGTTACATGTTGCCATGGCCCTAGCTCTACCAATGCTCTACAAAGCCTTAAAATTGCACAGATATTCTTAGGGGATGGGAACTGGAACTGGAGCCAATATGTCATAATCTGTTCTAGATGAAGTTTTCAAAAATAGTGCTGCTGCTATGGAAAATATTATACTTCCAGGTCACAGAGAAGCCTAAAATTATATAGTTTAAACAGAAAATTTCCGAATCTTTAACCATTCCAAACATTCCACTGCTTCTGCATTTGTGGCATAGAAACACCTATATAAGTTGATATCGGTGAGTCTCAAGTTAAAAAAAAAATCTTGGTGATTTGATGAGACAAAATAGAGAATGAAAATATCTCATAATTGCAAACACTCTGCAACGCATGAGTCAATTCATAATCAACTTGCTGATTCTATGGAAAGATTCTGAAAGGCTGCAGGCTGGCAATGCATAGCAAATGAAACCCAAGTCAACTGTTCATATCATAACAATTTTGGGGTATATGACTTCATATTGTGGAATGCTGGTGTGTCCCCCAAAAAGCACTTTGTTGGAACCTAATTGTATTAGTGGCTTTCCCATCACTGAAATAAAATATCTGACACATTACTACAACATAAAGAAGGAGAGGTTAATTTTTGGTTGTGCTTTCAGTGGGTGCAGTTGGTGGGAACTAATTCATAAACATCATGGCAGAATGGCATTGTAAAGGAAAACTTTTCACTGCATAGTGGTCAGGAAGCAGAGAATGAGACCAAGGCAGCAAGTGTGGACAAGAATTTCCCCTTCCACCTAGCATCCTTAGTGACCCATGTCCCAACAACATGTTCAGTTATGAACTCAGCAATGTGCTGCAACCTGCAGGCCCAGAGGGTTCCTGAGAGGGGGTGATGAGAGAGTTAAAAGAAACAAGACACATTAAGAAAATCTGGGGCCTAAAATTGCACTTAGATATTCCTAGGCGAATGGAACTGAAGCTGGATCCAATATGTTATAATCTGCTTTAGAAGAAGGTTTCAAAAATAGTGCTAGTAGGACCGGATGGGAAGATGGCGACCAAGTGAGTAGCAAGGGAGCGATCCTCCTTAATAAATACCACCAGCTCGAGACAGACTTGGCGAGCGTGAATGCCGGGACCTCGGCTGGGAAGTTCAAACTGGGCGTATTTCTCTGAGATGCCGGGGGAGATGTGGTAGGGCGGACCAGGCTGCCGGGGCGAGACGTGGGAAAGCCCCAGATGCTGGGAGCCAGGGACGATCCGCGCGGGGAGGAAGCTTGACTCGGTCCAAGCGCAGTGGGAGTGTGGCCGACTCGGTCCCTCCCGCCTCCCGAGCCGGCGCAGCTCTCCGGTGACTCCCGACAGAGATCGGATTGTTAGCAGCGGAGATGCCCGGCAATCCCACGATTCGCGCGTGTCGGGCGGGCCGCGCGGAGGGCCCTAAACGCCGGGAGTGGGGAGGAAGATTTGCTGGGTCCTAACGCCCTGAGAACACGGACAGCTCGGTCCCTCCCGCCTCCCGAGCCGGCGCAGCTCTCCGGCGACTCCCGACAGAGATCGGCTCTCTGGCGGCGGCAACGCCCAGCAGTCCCACGTTTCGCGCGCATCGGGCGGGCCGCGCAGAAAGCCCCAAAGGATAGACTGGCACCTTGGAACCTTCATGCCTGCAGGGACTCCAAAAACTGGTGAGATATCGGCGCTCGCGACCAGATCACCGAGTGGGGGAGGAGATCCATCCCTATACCTGCAGGGAACCCTGGGAGGGCGGGGGAGCGGTCTTACACAC
>PVLD010019690.1:0-13590 GCA_004027595.1 Dinomys branickii
AGTCTTACTATGCAGTTCACCCTGACCTTGAACTCACTATGTAGCCCAGGCTGGGTTCAAACTTAGGGTGGTCCTCCTGCCTCAGCTTCTCCATGTTGAGATTATGGGCGTGCGCCACCAGCCCTGCTGTTATTTGATTAAAGATGACAGCCGTTCTTTCTGGAGTAAAGTGATATCCCAGTGTTATTTTAATGTGCACTTCTCTCCTGGCTAGTGATGTTGAACATTTTTTCATGTATTTATTGGCCACTTGTACTTTAAGAAATATCTATTCACTTTGGCTGCAATGTTTTTGATTGGATCTTCTATTTTCTGGGGGTCTAAATTTGAGTACTCTATGTGTTCTTGGTCTTAGTCTTTTGTTTGAGGAATAGCTGGCAAAAATTCTTTCCCATCCTGTAGGTTGTCTCTCTACCCTCTTGGCTTATTCCTTGGATGTGCCGAAGTTTTTTTTTTACTTTGATGGGGTCCCATTTGTTGATTCTCAGTGTTATTCCTTGTGCTATGGGGATTCTATTCAAAAATAAAAAGGTGCGTGGGCACTGGGAATCAAACCCAGGGCCTTGCGCTTGCCAGGCAGGTGCTGTGCCACTGAGCTCTATCCCCGGCCCTATCATGTTTATTCTTACAAAGAAATAACTCTTTGATTAACTGACTTTGTATTTTTTTAGGTCTCTATTTTCATTGATCTTTACTTAGATCTTTATAATTTTGTCCTTATTCAAGCTCTGGATTTTTTTTTTTTTTTTTGTCTTTTTGAGACAGGGTCTCACTATGCAGTTCAGGCTGGCCTTGAACTCACAGAAATCCTCCTGCCTCAGCCTCCTGAGTGCTGGGATTATACGCATGCACCACTACACCTAGCTCAAGCTCTGGATTTGGACTGTTCTTGGTTTTTTTTGTACTGAGAATTGAACTCAGGACCTTGCACTTGCCAGATAGGCACTCATGCTGCTGAGCTATAGCCCCGGGGCAGATTGTTTTTATTTCTCTAAGACCTTGATGTGCATTGCCATATTTATTTGGGCTTCCTCTGTTTTTCTGATGTGGTTGTGTGCAGCTATAAACTTTCTTATTTCATTGTGTCCCATAAATTCTAGTATGTTGTACTGGCATCATCATCTAGCTCTAGGAAATTTCTTATTTCTTTCTTAATTTCTTCTGTGACTCACTGTTACTCCAGAGTGTGTTGCTTAATTTTCATGTGTTTGCATAATTTCTATAATTTCTTTTGCCGTTGATTTCCACTTTCATTGCACAATGACCTGATAACATGCATGGTATCTGGATGTGGTGCTGCACACTGTAATCCCAGCACTCAGGAGGCTGAGGCAAGAGGATTGCTGTGAGTTCACGGCCAGCCTGGACTACATAGAAAGACCTTGTCTCACGAAAGAGAAATGTATGGTAAAATGTCCCTTCTTTTGCATTTACTTTATGTGCTAATCTGTAGTCTATTTTGGAGGAAGTTCATGTGCTCCCCAGGAGAATGTTTATTCTCTTTTTTTGTTTGTTTGTTTGTTTGTGTTTTGAGTCAGGGCCTTGCTATGCAGCTCAGTCTGGCCTTGAGCTCACTTTGTAGCCCAGGCTGGTCTTGAACTTGCAAGGATCCTCCTGCCTCAGCCTCCTGAGTGCTGGGATTACAGGCGTGCACCACCACGCCTGGCTTCTCCATGAATTTTGAAAGATAATTTTGCAGGATGTGTTAGTCTGGGTTGGAAGTTGTTTTCTTTTAGGATTTGAAACGCTTCACTTACAGCTCTTTGGCTTTAAGGTTTGAGTTGGGTATAATTCTGATGGGTTTTTCTTTGTGAGTGAGTTATTGCTTTTCTCTAACAGATTTGAAGATGGTATTCTTTTTTTTTTTGGCAGTACTGGGGATCAAACTCAGGACCCTGCGCTTGCTAGGCAGGCGCTTACTCCACTGAGCTATATCCCCAGCCCCTGAAGATGGTATTCTTATGTTGGATTTCTGGTATTTTGACTACTACGTGTCCTGGGGTGGTTCTTTTCTGATCATTGGTATTTGGGGTTCTATATGCATCACCTATCTGTATGTTAAATTCTTTTCTCATGTTTAGAAAGTGTTTTGCTACTGTGTTTCTCCAAAAATAAGACCTACCCAGGAAATAAGCCTTGGCATGACTTTTCAGGATGCTTATATTATAAACCATACCCCCAAAATGAGCCCCAGTTAAGACTGTCAGCCACGGGCAGGGCATGGTAGTGAAAGCCTGTAACCTCAGCACTCAGGAGGGTCGCTACAAGTCAGCATTCAACCTGGGCTACATAGTGAGTTCAAAGCCAGTTTGGGCTACATGGTGAGACCCCATCTTAAAACAAAAGAAGACTGTCAACCAGATAGACACTTTTAGTATGTCTCTTGCAACACACAAGGGACATACTGAATTGTGAAATAGGGCTGGGGATATAGCTCAGTGGAATAAGCGCCTGCCTAGCAAGTGCAGGGTCCTGAGTTCGATCCCTAGTACCGCCAAAAAAAAAAAAAAAAGATGTACATGAATTGTAAAATAATAAATAATTAAATATAAATACTTTTCTTTTGGGGGGGTGTACTGGGAATCAAACTCAGGACCTTGTACTTGCCAGGCAGGTGCTTATGCCACTGAGCTGTACCCCCAGCCCAAATACATATTATTGACACTAATTCTTTTTATTTACTTATTTTTATTTTATCTTATTTTTTGTATTTTGAGCGAGTGTCTCACTGTATAGTTCAGGTGGACCTAGAATTAACTTACGTAGCCCAGGTTGGTCTTCAATTCACAGCAATCCTCCTGCCTCAGCTTCCTGAGTGCTGGGATTTGGGTATTTGCAGCCATGCTGGGCTTTTTCTTGTTGTTTTTAAGGTATTCCTCAATTGATCACCAACCACAGCCCTGTTTTCTAGATCTGATGCTCTGTCCTCTCAGTGATAACTTCTGCTGCCCATACTTTCAGTATTTTAACTTTTTTTTAGTGTTTAGTGGCATAAAGACATTCACACTGTACACTCATGAGCAGCATCCATCTTCAGAACTTTTTCATCTCCTCTTACACACTCTGTAGCCAGGTACAGAGGTGCACACCTGTCATCAATCCCAGTGCTCCGGAGGCTGAGGCAGGAGGATCCCTGGAAATTCAAAGCCAGCCTGGAATACATAGTGATCTTAAGGCCAGCCTGCGCTACAAGTCAAGGCCTTGTCTCCAAAAACAAAACAAAAACAAAAGCCCAAACCCAAAACAACACAACAACAAAAGCAAACTATCAGTGAAAGACTCCCTTGGCTTGCAGCACTTGCAAGCCAGCATTTCCCCTCTAGCTCCACGAGTGTGACTCAGAGAGGGCAGTTCTTGCTCTCCCCGTCTCCCCTCCAGCCCCACATGGGCTTGCTCTGGGGAGTCTTCAGCGGCACTGTCTTCTCTCTCTGTGGCTTTACTAGTTTGCTGCCGAGTCACCATGCATTTGCAAAGTCTCCCTCGCCCTGGTGTTCTTGTGGAAGCTCCGGTTCTCCTGATGTTTACCAAAGCCCCGCCCCCTTTCTCTGGGCCTTCTAGAGAAAGGGAAAAAGTCTGGGGCTGGCGGTACTGGGGAAGGCAGGGCCCCGCACAGGGCTGCTCTACCACTGGGCCGGGGGCAGTCCCAGCCCCTTTTATAAAACTTTGAGCCAGGGTGCCTTTGAACTTGCCATCCTCCTGCCTCAGCCACCTCTCCAGTAGCTGAGATTACAGGTGTGTGCCACTGTGCCCTGCTAATGCATGGGGTGAGGAAGCCTCCACAGACCTGGGTTCAGACCCTAAGTCTGCCTCTTAGTGCTGGGACTCTGGGCATATTCCTCATTTCCAACCCAGTGAACTGGGCATGATGGTATATGGTAATCCATATGGTAATCCCAGAACTCTGGGAGGCTGAGGCAGAAGGATCTGAAGTTCACATTCAAGTGTAACCTGGGCAATTTAGCTATTTAGACCCTGACTCAAAAAAACAACAACAACAAAAATCCAAAAACAACTCTGAGGATGAAGGTCCTGGGTTTATGCTCCAATACTAAAAACAAACAAAAGCCAGGCATGGTGACACACGCCTGTAATCCCAGCTCTCGGGAGGCTAAGGCAGGAGGATCGTTGTAAGAGTTCAGGGCCAGCCTGGGCGACAAAGTGAGCTCAAGACCAGCCTGAACTGCACAGGGAGACTCTGTCTCAAAAAGACAAAAACAAAAAAACAAACAAACAAAAAAAACCCCAAAGAAAAACAAAAAACCAAAAAACCCCCAAAACCCCACTGCAACAAAACAGGGGAAGTGGTGCTGGTCTCACAGGGTAGTCCTGAGGTTAAGCCCTGAGCTAATGAAGGTCCACGCTCAGCACAGCGCCTGGCCTCGCACAGAGGCCCAGCCCTTTCAGCCCCTTTACTGGCTACTGAGCCCCACATTTCATTCCGTTCCCTGCCCTCCCCTCCTCTCTGTTCTCCGTCTCTATCCCTCTCGCTCTTTGTGGTGGTACTGGGGATTGAACCCAGAGGCTGCTCAGCCCAGTCTCCAGCCGTTTGCCTTGAGACAGGGTCTCACTAAGTTGCCTAGTCTGGCCTTGATATGGTCCTCCTGCCTCAGTCTTCTGAGTAACCAGGATTACAAAGGCGCAACACCATGCTTAGCACTGGCCTCCATTTTTTGGGTTTGTTTTGGTTTTTTGAGACAGTGTCTCACTTTGTAGCTCAGGCTGGCCTCGGACTCAAGGTGATCCTCCTGCCTCATCCTCCCCAGTGCTGGGATTCTAGGCCTGTGCCACCAAGCCTGGCCCCATAATTATTTTTTTTTAAATTGGTGCATGTTTGTGATACATGACAATTACATTCATTAACCCCATATTTCTTAAACAGAAAGGCTGCCTGAAGCTTTCTTCTCTTCCCTTGCTTTAGCTTTCACCTACCTACTGATGTATTAATTAACTAATTAGTTAATTTTTAAGAAACAGCACTTGGCTACTTTGTCCAAGCTGGTCATGAACTCCTGGACTCATGGGATCCTCCTGCCTCTCCCTTCTGAATAGCTGAGACTACACTGTATACCGCCATGTCCGGCTTTTTTCATGGTATCAGGGGTCGAACCCACGACCTTGCCCTTAGCAGGCAGGCACTGTGCCACTGAGCTATATCCCCAGCCATTTATTTTTTATTTTTTATTTTTTATTTTTTTTGCTTACCTGGCTTCTATCCATGGGTTTAGATATCACTTTTATTTCTTTAAAGAGACCGTGTCTCACTACATTGCCCAGGCTGGCCTCCACTCCTAGCGCTCTAACAGGAGCCTCAGCCTGCCTCAGCCTCCTGAGTACTGGGATTATAGCTGCATGACATCAGGCTCAGCTTTAGGTACAGCTTTCATCTTTGGTCTGGCTCTTTTCTCCTGAGTTTAACGTCCCCAGGGGTTGGCAGGATGTCTCCTGCTGAATGCCTCTCAGGTACTTCCTGGCTTGGGTGAATACCTCCTCCTTTCCTGGGTGCTGGCTCCCTCCCTCCCTCCCCAGGAGCATGATGTCAGCTGTCTCTCAGTGACACTCAGTGACACTCAGTCCTCATTTCAATGTAGGGCCAGCGCCAGGATCCTGCTTCCTCCTGGGGAGCGTCCGTCCCCCTCCCCCATGGCCCCTGGAACACACCTGCCATGGCCTTGCGGTGTTCAGTGTGCCGGTTACCTAGCACCTTTTTTTTTTTTTTTTTTTTTTTTACCTAGCACCTTTATTCTGCTTCTACTGTCTTGGGAAGTGTTCCACGTTCCAGACATGACATTTCACCGTTCGGTATGTTAGCGTGCATCTTCACAGAAATAATTTCCCTACATACTCACACTGATATAAGGGAAAGAAGCTCCCAACCTGCCTAGATGTCTGGTTCTTTAAAACTGAAGAATGTATTTTAGGAACAGCGGAGGTTAAGAGCAGAATAGATTTACTGGAGAAAGCAAGCTTCTGTCTGAGACAGAGGTGGTCCCTGTGGGTTGCCGAGGATCCTGCCTTTTCCAGGAATGTTTATAGAGGACAACCATGAGGACCCCCTTGGCGAGGCGGGTCCAAGGTGGGGGAAAAATGGGACATCACGAGGGGCACGAGGTGGGACAAAATGCTGGTCCGCCGGTGAGATTAGAGTGTAACTGTCATCAGCGTAACTGATTATGCCGGGATCACACCAGGCAGCAGTCGCGTAGCCAGCAGGGGTGAGCGCAAAGCCGTACCTCTGGCGGGAGGCCCTGAGGTGACTCCAGGTACCAGGGGCTTCTCCTGGACGGCCGTGGCTCAGCAGCTCTTCCCTGATTTCTCAAGGTGATCTGTACCTATTTAGAGTATCAACCCCTGTTGCTCACCCTTAGGGGAAGTATGTGGGTGCAGTCCTTTCATCTTTGGGGTGGAGCTCGGCCCTCAGAAGAGGCGTCTGTGTAACGGCGGCTGCACTGTGCTCCGTGTTCTGCACCGGTTCCTTTGAGGGCTTAGCCCTTTCTGCCTGCCTGTGACAGTTCTACCTAAATTAGCCGCCTGTAACAATATCACAGCTAACAAAATAAAAAAAAAACAAGTGTTTCCAGTGCTGGGGATTGAACCCACAGCCTGTGTGCGCTTTGCAAGTGTTCTCCCACTGAGTTATGCCCCCAGCCTAACAAAATAATTTTGTCATGTCTAATTTTGTTTGTTTGTTTGAGACAGGGTCTCACTGTGCAGTTCAGGCTGGCCTTGAGCTCACTTTGTAGTCCAGGCTGGCCCTGAACTCGCAACGATCCTCCTGCCTCAGCCTCCTGAGGGCTGGGATTAGAGGTGTGTGCCACCACTCCTGGCCTCACGTTGAACTCTATTCCATATTCACATTTCCCCAGTTGTTCCTAAAATGTGTTTTGCAGCTGGTTTCGTCAAAGATGCAATCAAGGACCAAACATAATTGTTTGCTGTGGATCTCAGATCTGACAATCTTTTTAGATTTTCTGTTAGTCCCAAGGAGGACGTCAGGGCCTGCAGCCTGCGAGAAAGCACTCTACCGCTTTACCACGCCCCCAGCCCAGGTCTGCTGGGCTTGACCTTCAGACCGCCTTCCCTGCTGTCTTCACCCCAGCCTGCCCAAGCCCTGGTAGCCAGCCACCCCCAGCCTGCAGTATGGTTTTATAAATGCTCCCTTTCTACAGTTCACTATTTTCCTTTCCCGGAACTGAGAACTTGCCGCTTTATTCTTCAAGGTCACCTTAGAGCACATCTCTGTCTCTGAAAGACCCACACTCTCCCCTGCTGTTCCTCCCTCTGAGCTCCTTTAGTGGCTGCCAGGAGCAGCTGCCGTTTTTTTAAAGTGCGGACAGAAGCTGGTCGCCCCCCTGGTGGAGGGCAGGTCCACTTCCTTTCTCTCCCTGCTGCCCCGGCCTGGCCCATGTGTGGCATCTAGTGGCAGCGATGAAAGGAAGCGGGTGAATACTGCTTTCTTTGGCATCTTGACTCCTCCCACACAGCCTGTCTGCCCGATAAGAGGGGGCAAGGTCCAGAGGCGGCTTGGTGTACTGGGCCTGCCGGAAAGTGCCAGTCCTGGCTTTAACAGTCTCGTGAACCCCAAGACTCAGGAAGTGGTTTAGAGTCAGGGCCTGAAGAACCTAAGGAGTGGGATTCAGGCTGGGGGTGCGAAGGCTGGCCCTTGTGCAAGCCTCGTCACACTGCCTGCCCTGGGAATGGCCGGCGGCTGCCGGGAAGGAAGGCTGCCCTCATCCGGCTTGGCCTTGTGGGATGAGAAGGCTCTGCAATGGGTCACATGGGGAAGTCCAGGGGCACCGGCCATCTGCACCTCAGTGTCCCCCTTATGTCCCCACAACTGTCTGATCCAGGGCTATGGAGGGCACTGACTTGTCAACTCTCTTGGATAAGACAGAAGAAATAAAGGTAGGTAGAAAGGAGACAAGGAAAATCATCATCATCTTTACTATTATGATGTCTTTCTCTGCAGTCCAGGCTGGCCTTGAACTCACTATGTGGCCCAGATTAGCCTCGAACTCCTGCTGATCCTCCTGCCTCAGCTTCCTGAGTGTTGGGGTTACAGGTATGTGCTGAGGGAGGAGGATCGCCGAGTTCAAGGCCAGCCTGGACTACATAGTGAGACCCTGTCTCAAAAAACCAAAAATAAAACCAGAAGCCCCTGCAATTTAAGGACACAAAGTCACCCCAGGTTTTAGACTTGTTTATCCTTTTCTTCTGGCCCATCATACCTCAAATCCCGTAAAGATACTGTAGGTCCATAGTTTAGCTTAATTGACAAAGGGTATGAAACCAGTCTTAACATACAAGTTGGGAGAGTTCACACAATGTTTTTAGGCAAAACAGCTCAGAGCACCCATCTTAAAATATATGTAAGACTGGGCTCCTGCCTTTCACCTGTGAAATGGGCCACTACCTTTCTGTGGATGGGCCCTGATTTTCTCCCATAAACTAAAATGGACCTTCCTATAGATTCACAAGTTCCATAGGTCTCCACCCTCTCAAAAAAACTCAGCTCTTGAAAATACTCTGGCTGGGTGTGGCGGCGCAAGCCTGTAATCCCAGCACTCGGGAGGCTGAGGCAGGAGGATAGTTGTGAGTTCGAGACCTACCTGGGCTATGAAGTGAGCAAGGGAAAAATAAAAAAGGAAGAAAATACTCTGAATGCCACACTCTTTCGTGAGTGTGTTTTTCTTCTGGACAAATCCTTTTCAAGCCTCTTGATCGACAAATCCTAAAATTCATTTTCTGCTACCGGAGTCAGCGACTTTATTCTGAAGGCAGGGTACGTGCCATTTTTCACCTTCGCTTTGGGTATCCTCTCTGGACCTCGCGCGGCCGTGGCTCTCCTTCCGACGGCGCCCAGCCTGCGTGGGCGGGACGCGGCCCGGGCCCGGGCTCTCTAGCAGCGCTGGTCCCGGCCCCGTCCACTGCAGGCGCGCGACTCTGCGGATCCCGCGCGGGCGCGGGGCGGGCGGCACTCCCGCCCCTCGGCCTCGGCCCTGCCGTCCGGGCGCTCGGGAGGCCCGGGGCCCCGCCGGCCTCCTGCACGCGGACCCGAGCCCGGGCGCCCGGCGCGGCGGCGGCGTCGTGCGGGGCGGGGGGGGCGGCGCCTTCCGGGCGGCCACGTGGCCAGCGGGCCTGGGCGGCTGCTCGGGCCGCGGCGGCGTCACGCGGCGGCCGGGGGAGGGGGCCGCGGCCGGGGCGGGGCCGCGCGGGGCGGGGCGCGAGCCGGGCGCCGCCAGAGAGCCCGGAGCCGCGGCGGGAGAGCAGCGCGCAGCCTCGGGGAGTCCGGGTGAGGCCGCGGCGGCCGCGTCGTGCGCGGGGTGGGCGCGGGCCGGGCCGGGCCGGCGGCGGAGGCGGGCGGACCCCGAGCCCTCGAGCGACGCGGCCTGCGCGGTGGGCGGGCGCCGGGGGGCCGCTCGGCTTCGGGGTCCGCGCCCGGCGGGGGCCGTGGGGGCCGTGGGCGGGGGCTGGGCTCGCGGGGCCGCGAGCTCGGGCGACCCCGCCTCGCGCGCGCCGGGCCCCGGGAGCCGCGCGCCCCCCGCCCGCCCGCCGGGGCCGGAGACGGAGACGTGGCCGCGGCCGGGTCCGCGCGGGCGGGGCGGGGCCGAGCCCGAGCCCGAGGGCGGGCGGGGGCCGGGGTCGCCCAGGCCGGGGGCGCGCAGGCCGGGCCCTCGCCCGCTCCCAACGCCGCTCCCCCTTCTCCCTGCCGACCCCAGGCCCAGCAGCCATGGCGGTGGAAGGAGGAATGAAATGTGTCAAGTTTCTGCTCTACGTTCTCCTGCTGGTGTTCTGCGTGAGTGCGGCGGCGGGGCGCGGGCAGCAGCTGGAGGCCAGATGTGGACGGGGCCGAGCCGGGACGCGGCCGGTGGGACCCCGAGGCGCCCGCCCGGCCGCCAGCGCCCCGCCGCGCCCGCGCCTCCCGGCCCTTCCTGTCTGGTGACCCAACCACTTGTGATACGGGCAGTGGGGCAACCTCCCAACGGCCCGATGCTATCAGCGAGAGGCTGCTCCGCCGCCCGCCCGAGCCCTCCCTGCGCTCCGCCCGCCGGCTGCCCGGAGGGGCGGCGCTGCCCACCTTAGTGAGGCTCCGGCCCCCCGGCCCGGGAGGCTGCTGTTTGTCCAGGGAGGGCTGGACACTCGCGCCCTTCCCTCCACCTCCTCCTCCGCCTGAGGATCTTAGTCACCCGAGGCCGAGTGAGGGGGCAGGCCGCCCGAGCTGGGACCCCGGAGGCCACGGGCCAGTGCTACTGTGGGTCAGGAATACGTGCCTTGGGGTCAGGTTTCTGTGCGCTTCTGCTTTCTTCCTTCGGCCACCCCTGCTCGGGAAGCCGCTCGGGGGAAGGCGCGGCTCCTAATCCTTTGCTCCCCCAGTGTCCCCAGTGGTGGTTCTTGTGCTACTTGTTTTTCTTCCTTTTTTTTTTTTTTGTCTTTTTGAGACAGGTTCTCGCTATGCAGTTCAGGCTGGCCTTGAGCTCACTTTGTAGCCCAGGCTGGTCTCGAACTCACAACGATTCTCCTGCCTCAGCCTCCTGAAGGCTGGGATTGCAGGTGTGTGCCACCACGCCTGGCTTGCTTTTCTTTTAAAACAAAAGATGTTAACATATGAGTTGTTTTTTCTAAACTAAAACCTCAGTGTTCCGCCGAAGTTCCACTTATCGGCCCTTAGCAGTAAATAAGTGGGTTTTGGACTGCAGTTTAAACACTCAGTCTCTGAAAGGTTTGCCATCGCTGGCTCTAGAACCTCTCCCCTCCCTTTACTCAGAGCACGGGTGGGAGAAGGGCCCCCACCGCTCTGAGAAGTTTCCAGGAGTGGGAACCTGCCCTGGGCAGGGTCTGGTCTGTGACCTCGGTGTACTGGCCCGCCAGTGAGGAGGCTGCAGGGCTCACTCGGGCCTCACCTTGACCTGCTTTGCCCTTAGGCCTGCGCGGTGGGACTGATCGCGGTGGGTATAGTGGTCAAGCCTATCCTGAGCGGGACCGTGAGTCATGGAGCTACCTCTGGGAGCTTGTTGCCCGTGGTCATCATTGCAGTGGGCGCCTTCCTCTTCCTGGTGGCCTTCGTGGGCTGCTGTGGAGCCTGCAAGGAGAACTACTGTCTCATGATTACTGTGAGTGCGGGCACTGCCAGAGGGGACTTCTATCCCAGGGTGACAAGGTGGGCGGGTGAGGCCAAGCTCCGTGACCGCTCCGGCCACTTCCGGCTCGGGCAGCCCTGACTCCTTGCCTCCGCCCCTGCAGTTCGCCATCTTCCTGTCTCTTATCATGCTCGTGGAGGTGGCCGTGGCCATCGCCGGCTACGTCCTCAGAGACAAGGTGAGCAGGGAATCGTCAGGAGCGCCCTGCCTCTGGGTGCTCGGGACCCGAGTACCCGATTTTGCCCTCAACACCGTTCTTCTGTGCCATCAGGTGAGAGCAGAGTTTAATAAGGAGTTCCAACAGCAAATGCAGAATTACCCCAAAAACAACGGTACAGCCACATACCTGGACCGGTTGCAGACGAAAGTGAGCAGCATTGCGGGGAGGAGGGGTGCGGCAGGGGAGGAGCCTCGTCCCCACGATGGAAGTGGGGTGTCACTTGGCCACTTTCCCTCCCGTCTCTCCATTCCCCCAGTTTGAGTGCTGTGGGGCTACAAACTACTCGGACTGGGAGAGCATCCCCGGCATGGGCAAGGAACGGGTCCCCGACTCCTGCTGCGTCAACATCACTGTGGGCTGTGGCACTAGCTTCAAGCTGCAGTCTATCCACACCGAGGTAGGGAAGGACTGAGACATTTTGGGGCTTGGGGAGAACGGGGTGTTTCGGGGGCGGGAGAGACCTGGGTGGTGGCAGAGGGTCAGGGTTGAGGAGGGGCCTGGGGCGCAGGGCGGCCAGGGAGGCGGCAGGCCTCTGAGGGTGCTTTGGCCCGTTTGCTGCCTCCCTGCAGGGCTGCTTGGAGAAGATTGGGAGCTGGCTGAGAAACAATGTGTTGCTGGTGGCTGCAGTAGCCCTGGGCATTGCGTTTGTGGAGGTGAGAGACGTCCTGGGGGAGCGCTGGGACCAGGCCGGGCTTTCTGGGCAGCAGGGGCGGGGGTGGGGGTTATGCACAGGTGCTGGCGGGAACCCGTGTGGGGGGCATCCAGGGGTCTGCCCTCCACCCTTCCCCGCCCGGCTGTGTCCTCGCAGGTCCTCGGCGTCGTGTTTGCCTGCTGTCTGGTGAAGAGCATCCGCAGTGGCTACGAAGTGATGTAGGGTCTGGTCTCCCTCGCCCCCACCTAGGGGAGCAGAGCAGTGCCCCCAGGTTTTTTCAATTAAACGGATTATTTTTTCAGACCAAAAAGAGTGATGGTTTCCCTTGTCTCAGCAGCTGTTTGACCCCTTTGCTTCCCGTGTCCCTGTCCCCTGGCGCTCTGCGGTATGTGCCCTTGGGGAGGGCAGGCCTGTTTGAGAAAGGATTTTGCTGAGGGTGTTGGTTGGGCTGGCAGTGGGGGAAGTGGGGATCCAGAGGCGGCTGTGGCCACCGCCCTCCCTGTGCCCCAGTCTTCTGCGGCCAGGCGTAGCCCTGGGGTGTTCATGAAGCATTTTCTGTAATGCTCCTCCCTGGTGGGGTCTGGCCCACAAAGACGTGCCAAGCACATTCACTCCTGTGCCACTCTTGTAAAGGGGTGGTAAGGTCACTTAAGACTCCAATGGCAGTGTTCCTCATTCTTTTTTTTTTTTTGTCTTTTTGGGAAGGTCTCGCTATGCAGTTCAGGCTGGCCTTGAGCTCACTCTGTAGCTCAGGCTGGCCTTGAACTCAGTGATCCTCTTGCCTCAGCCTCCTGAGTGCTGGGATTATACGCCTGCGCCACCACACCCAGGTGACAGGGTCTCACAGTAGCCTAGACTGCTCGAATTTACAGCAATCCTCCTGCCTCAGCTTGCCAAGGGCTGGGGTTACAGGAGTGCACCACCATGCCTGGCTCCTCATTCTTAGATAGCAGGAGAATCTGAGTATTGCTTTTTCTTCTGTGGGCCCCATCTGGTGGTGGCTCATCATCTTCCCACCGCAAAAAAATAAGGCTGTTTCTCTAACAGAATTGTAACTTCATGTAGAAAATAAGGGCAAAGTGCCCTCTTGTGGCCACTCCTGCGAGTGCAGTTTAAGACTGCATAAACGCAAGGCAGTTCCCTCACGCCCCCCAGTGGTTAGAGGCTGTCCTGCAGATACTGAACAGGCTGGAGTCTGGACAGTTAAATAACAGGGTGGGTTAGAACTAAGTGGGGTCAGTCACTAACGGAGCATCCACATTTCTATCCACTTACTTTTGTTTTAAAATACATTTATTTTGAATGCCTATTTTGTGCCATGTAGCAGGCAGTAGCAGGGTGGGAACGGAAATAAAAACTCAGCCCTTGGAAAAGGTCTTCCTGGAAAGCTGGGCTCAGTACACTGACTGCGCAGGCTTAGGCAGGAGCCAGGCGAGCGCCGCGTCCACGAGGCTGGCCGGCAGGTAGGAGGCAGGCAGCCAGAGCAGCTTGGCGTCCCAGCCTGGGCTGTAGCGGGTGCGGGGGTGGCGAGCCGTCAGCGCGTGCTCCAGGCATCGGCTCACTTTGGTTAGGTCCGGGTCACA
>PVLD010019690.1:19319-35965 GCA_004027595.1 Dinomys branickii
AGGAGAGCCCAGTGGAGACCGGACTAGAAACACGCCCTCCCTTACCCCCAGAGGAGTTATCACAGCTGACGGGGGGGGGGGGGGGGAATTTAACCTGGGGTATCCCTGAGGAGGAAACTGGGAGGGAAAAGGAGGCGCGGCGCTGCTGGGAAAATCCTGCCGCAAGGACACATCTGGCAGTGATTGCAAACCCGGGGATCCATCCATGCAGGGAGCTGGGAAGGGAAGTCAGGCCCTCCCTGAATCTGGGGTGGGCTGGGAGGGCAAACCCCTACCCCAGAAAGCCTGGGTCAGGAGAGGCTGTCCCAGGGCTGCGTCCTGGCTCTGTCCGGTCCTTGTCCTTTCGCCTGCCCACACGGATAAGCACACACACCCTCCCTCCCTGTGCCCCTTCTCCTCAGTCAGGGTGCTAGCTGCGCCTACCCCTCGGCTGCAGGGGTGGGACCCTCAGCCCTCCACTAGGCTTTTCTGCACCTCCCTCTCCCCTAATAACTGCTCGCCCCTGCCCAGAGCGCTAGGTCAGCCAGAAGACTCCACATCCGATGGCCCCACCCCGTGGAATGTGTGGGGGCTGAGGGAGGCCAGGGGCTGGGAAGCGGCTGAGAGCGCGCTGGACACCTGACCAGGGCCCAGATAGACCCAGCCTTTGTTTTCCTTCCTGGGGAATGAAAGGAGCTGTGGGCAGCACCACAAACCCTTTCTAATCTGGCACTGCCTTTGCCGCCCTGCACGCCGAAAGTGGGGAGCCTCTAGCAAAGGAACAGAAGAGGGCGGAGCCTGAGCCAGCCCACACATGGTGGCACAGCAGAGTGGGGGGTCCGTGTGGGTCGGTGGGGGCCCCAGATCCCGAACCGCAGCCTTTACTTCCCGCAGTTTTCCTCTAGATGAGTAAGGGGGATGACCCAGTCCCCGCGTGACTCCCCTGGATGACTCATTCTCTGGTCACAGCCAGGCTGCTCCGCTGGCCCCGGGGCAGGAGGCACCGCACTGCCCTGCTTCACCAGCCTCCAGGTCGCCATCCCTGCTCTCTGCTGAGTCAGAGTGCAGGGATGACCTGCCCTGTTGCTTCCTCTTTCTTGGGCCGGGGATAGAGCTCAGAGGCACAGCACCCTCCTAGCAAGCATGAGGTCATGGGTTCGATTCCCGGTACCAAAAAAAATCTTGGGCTGTTCCCGGCATTCTCATTTAGGGCTGGGGTGGTTTCTGGAGGCCAAGAGGCAGCCTGGCGCTGCCCTCGCTCCTGGCACAGGTTCTACTCGCCCGTACCAGCTGTGCCCTCTCTTTCCTGCCAGCTGTTCTCCCGGCTTGGAGGGTGGGAAGAGAAGGAGTGAGTTCTCCCCCTTAGCCCAGTGACAGCTGGGCTGGGAGGCGGGCAGAGGGCATCAAGCTCTAAGTGCCGGGAACCTGCTGTGGGGAGGGGCGCATCTGGCTGCTTCTCTAACCGCGGCAGCTGGCCCTTCCTCACCTGGCGTCAGCGGTCAGGGCTGGCTCAAGCCTCTCCGCATAAAGTTCGCGGGGAGGCGGGTCGACAGGGGGAGGAGCGGACGTCCCAGCCCTTCTAAGGCAGCCCGAAGCTCTGACGCTCGGCGGCGCCTAGCTCGGGTGGGGGGTGGGCGTGTGCGGTAACGTGTCAGAGGCTCATACCCCACATTGAGGTGGTCCACCAGCGCTTCCGTCAGGCAGGTCGCTGCAGCGATGGCTTCTCGCCTCCTCTTTTCTGGGGCGGAGAGGAAAAGTGTTGGAGTGAACGCTTGGTGTCTTACGGCGTGGTGCTGATGCCTCCCCACTGTTCGTTATTATCCTGCCAGTTCCCAGAACGCCCAGCTAAATCGGGAATGCCCTGGCTGGAGATGTCCTTGCGGAACGTAAAGCAACCCTTCCACTTTGGAGAGGACCACACTGCTACCCTCCGCGGGGCGGAGACCCGCTCCAGGGATGCCAGAGCCGTGGCAGCGCCCGGGTCTCCGGACTTCCGGGCACTCTTTCTCCACCAGACGATGGGCAACCCCGGGACTCCCAGCCTGGGTAGAGCAGAGCAGCGCCGCTCGGCCTCTCCCGTGGCCTTAGGGTCCCTAGCACCGTCCAGAGCCGCCCGCCCCCGTAGGGGCGGGGCTTCCCGCGCCAGGCCGGCGCCCCGACCAATGGGCGCCGCGTCACGGGCGAGGAGCGGGGCCAGGACGCCGCCGCGGCGCGGGGGTTGGGGGCGTTGCTGAGGGGACCGGGGAGGGAAGGTCCCCAAAGGCAGGGGACAGGGTTTCCAAAAGAGCCGCCCCGAGGCCCTCTCCTCTACGCGCGCTGCCCATTCCCGCGCGCCCTTCCCCGGGCCTAGCCAGGTACTCGAGGTCCAGGCTTCTCAGCGAAGCTAGGCCGCGGCCCGGGGGAAGAGCCCGACTCGACTTCGCGCTCACCCTGCAGCTCCTTGCGTTCGTTCTGCTTGGCCTGGTGCTCTTTGAGCAGGCGGGACAGCATGGTGGCGTGGCGGGGGGTTGGGCACGCCGGCCGCGCGGCTGCGGGACCGGAAGGCACCGGCTCTGGGCAGGTCACGTGGCCGCCGCGTCACGTGAGTCCGGGACCGCCCTTCTAGAGCGGAGAGGTGTCCGGTTGTGCAGATCTTTGGGAGTAAGGGCTTGGTACGGTGCGCGGGGGAAGGGGGTGAGCTCTGTTTTATTTTTGGGAGCTCGCTTTTAGTTGAGGGCGGGGATTAGTATTCTTCAGTGCCGGTATTGCAGAGCCAGTTTCCATCTCTGTGGCTCCCAGACCCTCGCAGGGTTGGTGTTGCCAGGGTGTCCGTCATAGTTCTGTTCTGGCAGTGGCTGCCTGAGCTCATTGAAATTCTTTTCCTTCTCCGGCCTTACCTCCTGGCAGTGCTGCCTGTTCTCAGTAATTCCCCTCTCCCTCCCCCTAGAGGAGAATGCTTTCCACTCTCGTCTCACTGCCCCGCCAGGTCTCTCGGCCCCGGTGATCACTGTGTTAAAGGATTTTAGGCACTTCAGGGGCCTTCAGGGAGCTTGCGACGGCAACCAGAAACACCCAGGATTTGGACGCAGATTTTTTTATGTCGTTGATCGGGATCGCTCCCAGAATATCAGGTCCTGATCTCTTGTGGGCTAAGGCTTATATGAGATAAGCAGGAAATACAGAGGCAGAATGGCTTGTCAGTGGGGATTGGTTTATACGACATGCATCACAGTGACCAACTGTTTCTACGAGACAGGGACAACCAGATCTGGAACAGGACCTATTTATTACCTGGGCAACTGACAAACTGAACTATAGTGGCTGGGGAGGGGCATTTTCTGGTACATGCTAATTTGGTGAGCTGCGTGGGGTAAGTGTACAATTCCGTCTCTGTCCTTTTGTGGTCAGGGAATGCGCACCCAATTAGTCTTCACGGAGGCACTGAGTGCTTCTGCCAAAGTGAAAGATAGATTGCACAGTGCCTCCCTGAACTGAAGAAGAAAGCTTCCAGAAGTGATCCTGGCCAGGGAAATGATACACGTCATCTCCATACTGCTACAATGCCACAATGTCTGCTGGTGCTTTTCTTCTTCTTTTTTTTTTAAAGGAGGTCTTGCTTTGTAAACCAGGCCTCGAACTCCTGATTCTCTTGTCTCAGCTTCCTGAGTAACTGAAATTATAGGCACATACCAGTGTGCTCAGTTTGTGGTGTGTCTTTTTGGGGGGATGGGGGAGGAGGAGAGACAGGGTCTGCTAAGTAGTTCAGGGTGGCCTTGAACTTGCTATGTCATTAAGTAGCCTAGGCTGGCCTTAACCTTCAGAATATTCCTGCCTCGGCCTGCTGAGTGCTAGGATTACAGGCATGCGCCACCATGCCCTGCTGAAGGTCTTGAACTAACATGCTAGGTATCTTTGGCCAGTTTGCTCACCCATTATGGATTTTACTTTTCGTTTTAGTAAAATAGGGAGATTAGATTCAATTGTTCTGAACCCTGGCTAAATTCACATGGGAGAGGTTTTAAAAATGCTTTGGGCCAGGCAGTGCATCACACACATGTAACTTCAGCTCTCAGGAGGCTAGCTGGGGCAGGAGGATCTCCAGGAGGTTTTTTTTGGTCTTTTTGAGACAGGGTCTCACTATGCAGTTCAGGCTGGCCTTGAGCTCAGTTTGTAGCCCAGGCTGGTCTCAAACTTGCAATGATCCTTGTGCCTCAGCCTCCCAAGTGCTGGGATTACAGGTGTGCGCCACCATGCCAGGTTCACCGGGAGTTTGAAGCCAGCCTGGGCTACATAGTAAGTTCAAGGCCAGCCTGAACCATATATAATGAGACTGTCTACAAACCAACCAACCAACCAACCAAGTTTTGATTCCAGATTGAGATAGGGTCTCTGAGGGGTGGAGTGTGGACATCTGTATTTTATAAAAAGCTGTTCCGATGATTCTAATGTGCATCTGAGGCTGATAGTCACTGGCCTAAACCACATCTAAGACGGTTTCCCATTTTGGCATTTCCTCATTTGCGTCTTCAGTGGCATAGTGGAGATTTTCATCTTATTTTTGGAATTTTTTAATTTTTTGTTTTGTTTTTTGAAACAAGGTCTCACTATGCAGTTAGTCTGGCCTTAAACTCACTGTGTACCCCAGAGTGGCCTCAAACTTGTGGTGATCCTCCTGCCTCAGCCTTCGGAATACTGGGATCACGGGTGTGCGCCACCACGCCTAGCTTGTAGTTGAAATTGACTTCATTATATCTCTTAGCAGAGGGAGGAGAACTGAGTGCTGATTGAGTTAGGATAAATTCTCTTTTGAATTTTCTGAATAGAATTGAGAATTAGTGATTAATTAGTTCATTCATCTATTTGTAAAATAATGCCCTAAATCCTGGGAGAGGTATAACCATCAAAGCATGAGCGAGAAGAAGCACATGAAATGGTTAAGTGGCAACATAAAGCAGAACACTAGGTGCCAAGTTTTAAATATGGGCTGGTTTGTAGCTAAGTGGTAGAGTGCTTGTCTAGCATGTATGTGTAAGGCCCTGGGTTTGACACCAGGCACTATGCACACACACACACAGACACAAAAACCTAAATTCAGGTGTGGTGGCACATACCTGTAACGCCAGCACTTGGGAGGCTGAGGCAGGAGGATTGAACCGAGTTTGAGCCCACCCTGGGCTACACAATGAGTTCAAGGCCAGCCTGGACTACATAGTGAGACCCTGTCTCAAAACAAACAAACAGGCCAGGTGTGGTGGCGCACACCTGTAATCCCAGCACTTGGGAGGCTGAGGCAGGAGGATCATTGTGAGTTTGAGACCAGCCTGGGCTACAGAGTGAGCTCAAGGCCAGCCTTAACTGCATAGTGAGACCCTATACACACCAAAAAAAAAAAAAAAAGATTTAAAACAAACAAAAATAAAAATGTCGGACTATGTGTCTCTATGCTAATATGCATGTTGTGAACATTTCCCCAACATTTTCTGATTGCTTACAATAGGTCAAGCACTTTATTTTTTTTGGTGTCAGGAATTGAACTCAGGACCTTGCACTTTCCAGGCAGGCACTTGTGCTGCTGAACTATATTTCTGGCCCCAGTCAAGCACTTTAGATGGTTTAATTCATTTAGTCTCTATAACCATAATGGTTTGCTTTTTGAGACAGGGTCTCACTATGTAGTTCACACTGGCTTTGAACTCACTATGTAGCCCAGGCTGGGCTCAAACTCATGGAGATCCTCCTGCTTCAGCTTCCCAAGTGCTGGTATTACAACCATGCACCACCACACCTGACATACAGAGCACTTAGGCAACAGAGTTCACAAGTCGTAGAGCAAAGATACAAATTTGAGCTGAGTCCAGAGCCTGCGTAGAACCCCTCTGTACTGCAGAAGCCATGGAAAGACCCAGGAGGGACAGCCAGGGAGCAGGTTCCATGGCAGCTCCGTCTCCTCACTGTGCCCTGCTAGCTGGGCAGGAATGAGCAGGAGGGAATCCTGGCTGCGGGGAGCGTTTGGGAAGAGGCTCTGCTCCAGAGAAACGGTGATCAGTAGTAGCGGGAAGAATGAGCATCACCAGGCATCCTGGCCCAGTCCTCCCCTCCCTGCCTCCAACCACAGTGAGCCAGCAAAACACGCTGGGAAGATGCCTGCCTGGTCTTCACTCCCAGAGCTGCGTGGCCTGGGGGAAAGGACAGGTGTTGGCTGGGTGCTGTACGATGGTGACCCCGACAAGGGAAATGGAGAGGGGGTGGTGTTGGGGGCTTCAGGGCTGAGTGTGCGGGAAGAACCGGCCCCTGGAGGACAGCATCAGGCCCATACTGTGCTGCCCGTGTCCCCTTGGCACACCCGCCTGACATTTTCACAATCAGCACAGAGTCTGCCCGGAATCTGCAGACATCAGCCCTGCCCTCCTCTCCCGTGCGCTGGCTGATCCTTTGCCCTGGAGCTGGGCAGTGGCTTCTATCTGGAGATGCTAGCTGATCTCTCCAGGGGCATCTTCCATCTAGCCTGGTCCTGGGGCCTTACTGCTCACTGTCTAGCCTCGATTTATGGTGCTTTTGATGTTCAGCTCCACTTGCCTCTGGTAGAGATGGGCACAGGTTTCACGCAGATCCAGAGACTCGTGAACCCTGAGATCTCCTCTGCCCACCTCTCCCTGCCAAGGCCACCTTCACCCATTCAGGTGAGGTGGCGCACACCTGTAATCCCAGCAGTCGGGAGGAGACTGAGGCAGGAGGATCGTTGTGAGTTTGAGAGCAGCCTGGGCCACAAAGTGAGCTCAGGGCCAGCCTGAACTGCACAGCGAGAGCTTATCTCAAAAGGACGCCCAGATGATTTTCCCTTAGAAAGAAGGAACGCATTGCCTGCCCCTTCCATGCACTCATTTCCCTGCTGAGGGCTCTCTCAGAGTTCACTTCAGTTACCCAACTCCAAACTGGCTGCTGGGCCAAGCGGTGGGCTGGGAGCTGCTGAGTTGTTAGCGGCTGGGCAAGGGCTGTGGGAGCCGTGGCGGGAGCGGAGAAGGCTTCACACGCTGGGGAGTCTGGCGAGGCTTCAAGGGAGGGGGCCGTTTGCGGCGTGGCCAAGTTCCAAATGTTGGCCTGAAGCCAGGGCTCAGAGAAAAGGGGCCCTGAAGACCGGCTAAAAGGCGCCCTCTGGGAAATGACCTCCCGATCCTCTCCTTGACATTCAAGGGTTTCTCTTGGATCCTCAAAGACCAGCGTGTTCGGGCCATTTCCCCACGGACTCCCTTCAGTCCCATTATGTTCTTCTCCCAGCCACTCCCACAGTTCAGGCTATGCCTACAGCCAGAACTCAGAGGTGGGCAGGAGGGGGCGCGCCGGAGAGGTGGGCGGGGTGAGAACGTCTTCACACTCTGTGTGCTGGGCTGTGAGAGCCTGAGCCTGGGGTGCACACGCTTCGAGCCCCCACGGCCAGATGAGCTGGAGGGAGAAGTTAACCCTCGCGTGGGTGTTGTGGAAGCGGCTGCTTGGGTGAGCTGGAGAACATAGCCGGAAACAGTGCGATCTAGGGGGGCTGAAGTGAGGGATTCCGGAGGGAGGGGAAGGGAGTGTCAGCGGGAAAAAGGGCTGCAGAGAGCCTCGCTTTCCACTCACGCTGGGGCCAAAGTCTTTCCTGGGTCTGGATGTTTCACAAGTTTTAATTTTTGAAATTATTTTGAAATAGTTTTGGACTTAGAGGAAGTTGCAAAAATAGTGCATGAGGTCTTATGTTCTGTTCATGGAGCTCCCTCAAGGGGGAGGGATATAGTCTGTAGCTGGGAGTAGATATCAGAATCAGGAGGTTGGCACTGGCACACATCATTCTCTTTTGGAGGTAGGGTCTCACTATGTAGATCAGACTGGCCTTGAACTCACCATATAGTCCAAGCTGGCCTCAAATTCTCTACGATCCTCCTGCCTCAGCCTCCTAAGTGCCAGGATTACAGGTGTGCACCACCATGCCCAGTTGTACCATGCAATTTTTGTTTTTCTTTTTGAGACAGGGTCTCTCTATGCAATTCTGGCTGGCTGTGAGCTCACTTTGTAGCCCAGGCTGGCCTTGAACTCACAAACAATCCTCCTGCCTCAGCCTCCTGAGTGCTGGGATTACTGGCGTGCGCCAGCATGCCCGTCTCTATACTATGCAATTTTATCTCCTGTAGACATTCAGATAACCACTGCTATAACCAAGATACAGAGCTCATTACTGTGAAGGGCCTTCCTTATGCTACCCTTTTATCTTTGTACCCCCAACCTTGGTCCCCTGGCAACCAATGATTGGTCTTTTTCCCCCCCAGTACTGGGGGTTGCTAGGCAGGCGTTTTGCAATTTAGCCACATCCTTAATCCGAGCATTGCTTTTTATTTTTATTTTTAACTTTTGAGACAGGACCTCACTCTGTACTTTATGTTGGCCTTGAACTGGCTGTGTAGCCCAGGGTGGCCTTGAACTTGAGATCCTCCTGCTTCAGCCTCCTGAGTGCTGGTGTTCCAAGTTTTTGATACCACATTGGCTGAGCATTGGTTTTTAACTTCACTGTTTTGTAAGCTCTTGACACAACAATAACTTTTCTGGAAGATTTTTCTTTTTAATGTGAAGCTTCCTCTGTGGGTCACTAGTTTTCTTATTTCCCTATATTATTACTTTTTATCCAATATTCGGGTCTCAGTTCTCCTCTAGGGAAACCTGCTTATCTATATTTACTAGGCTGGTCTAGTGCTCTTGTATGCTTTCTGCTTGCCCTTGGCCCACTATTTTTAGCCAGGCTAATTTTGGGTGGCCGGTCTCTCCTCTTTTCTGTTCCTTCCTCCTCTGGCGGGTGAAGTGACTTCTCAAATATTTGGGCAGAGGAGGTCGGGAGCAGAATCTTGGCATCTGGTTTCAGCCTTGGATTTCTCAGCAGCTGATGGCGTGGAGAGCAGGCCAGCAGGAGCTGCAGGTGCAGACCTGGGAGGCATTCTAAGCAGGTCAGAGGTCTGGACTGTGAGTGAGGAGTCCTGGGTTCTGTCCTGAGTCTGCAGCTCTGCATTCCTACATAAGCGCCTCTCTCTGCCGGAGACGCTGATAGGAAAAGGTGAAAAGGGGTCGGGTATGGTGGCGCACACCTGTAATCCCAGCATTCAGGAGGCTGAGGCAGGAGGATCATTGCGAGTTTGAGGCCAGCCTGGGCTACAAAGTGAGCTCAAGACAAGCCTAAACTGCATAGTGAGACCCTGTCTCAAAAAGACAAAAAATAAAATTTCTATTTTGGCCTGGTGTGGTGGCTCATGCCTGTAATCCCAGCACTTGGGAGGCTGAGGCAGGAGGATCGTTGTGAGTTTGAGATTAGCCCGGGCTACAAAGTGAGCTGTAGGGCAGCCAGAACTGCATAGTGAGACCCTGTCTCAAAAGGACAAGAAAAAGAAAAAAAAAAAAAAAGAATTATAACCCTGGAGGAGGGGAGGAAAGGGGATAGAAAAGAATTAAGATGTGTTATATATATGCACCAACTCCCCGCAAGGAATGTGGTCATTCCAACATGTACTAATAAAAATAAACATAAAAGAAGCATAACCCTGAACAAAGAGGTAAGAAGAACAAAAGCAGGCGGACATGTCTGTAATCCCAGCTCTTGGTAGGCTGAGGCAGGAGGATCACCACAAATTCAAAGCCAGTCTAAATTACATAGTGGGTACAAGGTCAGCCTGAACTACACAGTGAGACTCTGTCTCAAAAACAGAAATAGATAGATAGATAGAGGGAACATAGGAACATGGGGAAAAGTTATGTGGGACACAAACTGGGCTTTTAAGATAAGGAAGAAGAGAGAATCCTAAGAGTAAGAGAACATTTGAAAGGCAGAGAGGACACTGAGAAAAAGTCTGAGAACGATTTCAAAGGAGCGCGAGACAGAGGGGGAGAGAAAGTGGGAGCGGACACGTGCAGGACCAACACCTACATCACGAAGGAAGGGGCGGACAGGGGGCCAGCGCGCTCAGGCTGTGTCGGATTATTTCCTATTTCTCTTCCTAGCCTCATTTCTAGATTGCAGCTATAAATAGAGAATTGGAAAACGTCCCATCCCGTTCCTTCTGTCCCAGTCTGGGGGGAAGGGAGAGGAAGAGGGCAGGCCACTGGGTCCCTGCGGAGGTCCCTTTTCCGCACCACCCAGCTCCCGCTTGAGGCTGCCCAGGCCTCGGCCCTGCAGCGCAGCCTGGCCCCGTGCATGGGAAGGGTCGGGTCCTGCCCACGGTCTGGACGCTGGCGCGGGAGACAGGCTTTCCCCGCTACCTGGGCCCGGCCTCTTGCACGTTTGCCCTGCCTTGACACCGTCCACCCCTCCTCCCCAGCTTAACTCGCTTTTTCCACATCGCCTTCGGCTTTTGCTGGCTTCCTCCTGGCGTCCTCGTCCTCGATCAAACTCCTGCCCTTCTTCTCCACGCCTCCTCTCGCCGCACCTCCCGCCTCCCGGGACATCGCTACCTCCCGGGGGCCTCCTGGGCTGTCCCCTCGCTGCCTCTCCTCGCCGCCGCGCAGCGCCGCCGCTGTCCCTGACCGGCTCGGGGGCGTGCGGAGGGCTTTGATTCCGGCAATTTAAGGCTGGGTCTGCGGGCCCTGGGGAGAGGGGGCACCCCAGACCTCGGTCCAAGACCCTCGCTTTTCGGCTGGGGGTTTCTCTCCCAGGCTGTCCGTAGTCCCCTACGCACCCCTCTCCTGCCCTCCTTCCCGGGTTCAGGACCCTCTCCGTCGGGACCTCTCCCTTCCTTCCCTCTCCTGGGCGCCGCCCCCAGCGCCTCCGTTCGCGGCTGGGGGGCGCCACGGTCCGCACCGAGCGGCCGCGCACCCGGGCGGCGCAGTCTCCACCTGCAGCGGCGCGCGGGGCGGGGCGGGGCGGGGCGGGGCTCGGGGCGGTGCGCGGGCGCGGGGCTGCGCCGGTGGAGTCGTCGGGGCGGGCGCCGGGGCGGAGGGTTGCAGGACCTACCTCTGCGGGGCCGGCTGGACCCGCGGCGGCACCGACGCGCCGGGCGCTGCCGAGACTCGGGCGCGCGACAGTTGCCTGCACCGGCGGGGAGCGCGCGCGGGACTCGTCCCATGGCCCCGAGCCCGAGCTGCGATCCCCGGGGGGCGCCCCGGGTCCGCTCCCTTCTCGGCGCTTTGTTCGCCGGGCTGCTCTTCCCACGCGCTGTCGCCTTCAATCTGGACGTGGTGGGCGCCCTGCGCAAGGAGGGAGAGCCGGGCAGCCTTTTCGGCTTCTCCGTGGCGCTGCACCGGCAGCTGCAGCCCCAGCCCCGGAGCTGGTGAGTGACCGCGCGCGCCCGGAGCCCCCAGCCCGGCCGCGGACCCTGCCCGAGGCCCTCGGCGGCCCGGAGCCTTATCCACCTTCCCACGCCTCGCCCCGGAGCGTGCCTCCTCTGTCTCGGGTCTGCAGCCTGCTCTCACTCGGGTCCTCAGTTCGGGATCTGTGCGGGATCTGTGTTGGGAGCGGGGCTCTTGTCCCGGCGGGGAACCGTCTCCCCGCCTTTCTACGCAGTCCGCATCTTTGCGGCAACCCCGGGGTCTCTGACTTTCCTCCTCAGCGGAAGGCTAAGCTCACCTGGGAAGGAGACGAACCATTCTGTCCCTGCCCGGGCAGGAGGAGTTAGAAAGGACGCAGAGGATGTGGGGCCGTGGGAGGGACTGCAGGTAGGTTTCGGAGCAGGTTTCCTGCCTCGGCATCACCATGGGGCGGCGTGAAGGCTGCGGGGGCACTGAGAGGCCAGGAGCGAGCACCGCCGCTTTAGTGGCTCAGGACAGCAGGGAAACTGGGAGAAGACCGGCGAGGGCTTGGCGTCCGGCAGTGGTGCTTTGCTGGATGCGCAGCAGAACCGAGCACATGGCGGTGTGGTGGCAGAGTGGCCCTAAGGGGCAGCAGCAGCGAAGTCCGGGAGGGAGGCTGGCCAGGCTTCTCCTTCTCCTCCTCCTTAGGAAATACCCAAGTCCAGGAGCCTCCGCAGCAGGAGGGGGCGGGAGAAGCGAGGGGCAGAGGACCGGTCCAGTTCTCATCAATTCAGGGTCCCCGGGTGATGCACACACTTGTGCAGGGCCTGCGGCTGGTCAGGCCTCCTGTGCCTTGGACTCTGAGAAGGGAGAAAAGAAGAGGAAGCGAGCTTCCTGTCCCCTCCTGCCAGGGGGCTTCTCTCTCCTCAGCCGGGGCTAAGCCACATTAAGTGTCCATTACGGGGATCAATGCTGTCCGCAGGGACTGTCTTCCCTCTCTGCCATTGGCCTGGAGGCAGAGGGCAGGGCCAAGAGCGCATTTCTCCGGGCGCGTTGGAGAGCTTTGGCCTTTCTTCTTCCGTGGCCCCTGTGATCCGGGAGCAGGGTCTGTTGCCCCGAAAACTCTTTTTGGGGCGGGGGGATAGAAAGTTCACTGACTTCATTTCTGCCGCTTGCTTCCTCCCTCACCTCTCTCCCTCCCTCCCTCCCTCCCCCATCTGCCAGAGTTCCATGGTTGGAGGCCTTTTTAGGACATGCTGAACTCTCTGAGCTATTTCCAGGCAAATTCTAGGTTATTTTTAATAGCTTGGTCTCTTGTCATTTCCCCTTCGTCTCTGAACGTGGCCCCTGATTCTGTCTCCCGAGCCAAGCTGGGGGGCTCTCCGGGAGGGGCCTGACTACCGAACCTGGCCTTTGCTCCAGCAGGGGGCGCTCTGCGGCCCTGGAAAGTCAGGTACCTCTTGCCTGCCTTAGACTGATGGAGAAACCTTTTGTAGCTGTTTTCAGCGTGGCCTCTGGCTGAGATTCTGAGGTCTGACCTTAGTTTGCTCAGTGATTACAGCTTCCTTTATTTCCATCCGTTGTGAAGCAGCCACAAACAGTAGAACGACCACGCAGGGTTTTTGGGGTTCAGGTATTCTTAATATATGTAAAACCCCCCGAATAAAGCAGAGCTGAGAGCGAGCGGCGTGAGAGCGAGGATACTCCAAAACGCTGTTATTCTCGAGCTGTGATGCGCAGGTACTGCATCCGGGACCCAGAGGCTTGGCTCGAGGGCCCACAGGCTGAGCCAGCCACCCCGGGCCACCCGGACTGCGGGGGTCAGGGAGGGGCTGGGCTGGGGCTGGAGCTCTGGCTCTGTCGGGGGTCCAGAGGCGCAGTGGTAATGGGCTTTGTCTACATTCAGGGGGGCCCAGCTGCCAACGCTTTTTTCTCGGCTCTGTGGCGGCTGCAGTGGGGGCTGCTGTTCTGTGGGGGAGGCCTGGGGTGGCTGGGGCTCATGGGTGAACTTAGGAAGAAGCGTGCGGCAGGGCAGGGGTGGGGGGCGCTGGGGAGGCTGCTGTGGGCCCTTCAGTTCCAGAAGGAAGTGGCTGGTCTCGCCACTACAGCGGGGCTGGGCTGGTCAATGCATTCAGTGCCTTTTCTCCCCATGGGCCCTGCCGTCTCCCTCCTCATGGGCTCAGGGGAGAAGCAGAGGGAGCACTTTAGCCCCAAGGCCACGCAGCTCTGTGCTGACCAGCTGAGGCGCTGGGTGTCTCTCTTAGACACCTCTGTGCATCCACGGAGGGGGTGGGTTCAGGAAATGAATTAAGGTAGAATGATAGGAACTGAGTCTCCCAAGAGATGTCCGGGCTGTGTTTGAAGGCGGGGCACTGCTGACCTGTCTGGAGACTGGCACCTGTACTGGGGTGCAGGCGTCTGTCACCTAGATTCCTTTTCAGTCCCCGAGTACCCTCCTCTTTCCTTCCTCCTCTTTTTTTTTTATGGAGTAGTCTCTTAGGGGCAGATTAGAGAGACATAGAGAAAAAAACCATGGGGCCAAACCCAGTATCTAACACTGTAAGATCATCACACATCTCTCTGTGGCTGAAGATGGTAGGATTGTCACATGCTTACTGTGTACCATGGGCTTGTGAAAACATACCCTACTATATCCTTATGAGAATGTTACATTTACTGTGTGCTGCCCTGTTGCTTTCCCAGAAACAAAGGCCAAGACCCTGATCAGCTCGGCCCACACCAAGTAGTGAAAGTTATTCTTTAAAAAACCGCTTAAGTATGGAGTACCCTGCAAAGTCACCAGGCCTCCCAGGCAGGATGCTGAGATCCCATCCAGCTGCTAGGACAGCTCTTCTGCGTTCTCTGCATTCACCACACTTTTATTTTATCTTATTTTATTTTTTGTGGATTGGGGATATAGCTCAGTGGTGTAAGTGCCTGTCTGGCAAGCACAAGGTCCTGAGTTCAATTCCCAGTACCAAAAAAATAAAATAAAATATTTTTTGAGACAGGGTCTCACTATGCAGTTCAGGCTGGCCTTCAGCTCACTTCGTAGCTCAGGCCAGTCTCTAACTCGAGATGATCCTCCTGCCTCAGCCTCCCGAGTGCTGGGACTACAGGTGTGCACCACCAAGCCTGGCTTCACCACACTTTAAATCAACTTCCTGTTTGCACCACCGTATCAGTCTTGACTCCCCCATTTCTCAACTAAGAGCGCCACTTTTTCACTCTTCCCTGGAGTGGAGGCAGAGACCTGAAGAGAGGCAGAGAATCTCTGCAGGGGAACTCCCCAGCCCCCTACCTCACCGCAGAAATGCCCCACCAGGTGCGAGAGTCTCAGTGTTCAGAGGAGAGGCCAGTCCCTGGGGGTGGGGTGACAGAGCAGAGCCGGGCGGATGCGGGTTTGAATTCCAGCACAGCTACTTCATATCTTTGAATGCGTTTGCTCATATGGGAGATGAGAACATGCCCATGTTGGGTTAAAATCCTCAACCCTCAATCCTCCTGCCTCAGCCTCCTGAATGGCTGGGAGTACAGGCGTGTGCCATCACGCCCTGCTTGCGTGTGGTTGTTAAATGAATGCTAGCGTATGTTCTCTTCCTCGCTGCTCCCATCCCCCTTGGCTCTCTTGACACTGGCTCTGACAAGGGGTGACAGCTGCTGAGATGAGGAGCTGTGGGAAAGAGTGGCTCTGTGCCTTTCCCCTCACCCTTCAGACCTGGCCCAGTGCCCCGCAGATGCCTGGCTGTAATGTTGCCTGACAGTTTTGTATCTTGCCCCTCAAGGCCCTCAAGAGGGGCCGTGAGGTTCGTCCTCCTGCTCCTTTGAGTGCCTCCTTCTACGCAGAGAGGACCCGTGCAGTCGGCCGAGTGTCAGTCACCTCACCTCATCCCTTCCTTGACTCCTGGCCTGGGGGTTCGGCCCCAGGGGACCCAGGCAGCCTCCATTCCCAGCACATGCCTCCCCTGAGGAAGATGGCTTGGCTGTGATCATGGAAAATTGTCCTGCCAAGAAAGCTGTAGCTGGGAACGAGGCCGAGGGGGAGGGGGAGGGGGAGAGAAGCTGGGGGTGGGGGTGGAGGTAGGGGGGAGGCAAGAGGACTGGGGGTGTTGGAGGAAGAGGGATGGGGAATGGGATTGAGGATGTGGGGAGGGGGTTGAGGATACGGGGAGGCAGAATGAGAAGCCAGTTTGTGCTTCCATGCCAGCCAGAGTGACGGGTAGCATCTTGGCTGGCAGAGCTGGGAGAGGCGGGGGTGGGTCCCTGCTGGGTCCCTGAGGTGGGGAAGCAGGCCCATATCTAGCTTCCTCCCCGGCCTCAGGAGCTGGTCCCAGCGCCACACTGTAGTGCCAGTCTGGGCCCCTGTTGTTCTTGCTCCCAGAATTCCTGGCATTTCTGGCAGGGTTTCAACTGGACCAGGGCTAGGGAGGAGGGCAGAGGCTGGGGATGGGGCCAAGCGGTGGGTGGGAAGGCCTGGTCAGGAACAGGTGCAGGGGACAGGCGGTTCTTTCAAACCAGCAGTGCTTGCTGGCCTAGTCAGTTGGTGGGGTTGTGTATGTGTATGCGTGTCTACTGCCCATCTGGCCCTTCAGCCAAACAGCTTGTGTGTGTGTAATGTGATGATTAGTTGCACAGGCAAGTGTGTTAATTTGTACTTGCTAGAGTTTGAGAAAAATGACTTTTGCTCCTTCTCTTTAGTCCTCGAACTTCTTGGGAGCCTGGGCGGTGCTGGGACGGTCGGAGCACTCTGACCAACTCTGGTCCTGCCCTGTTGTGCAGGCTGCTGGTGGGTGCTCCCCAGGCCCTGGCTCTTCCAGGACAGCAGGCGAATCGCACTGGAGGCCTCTTCGCTTGTCCTCTGAGCTTAGATGAGAGTGACTGCTACAGAGTGGACATCGACCAGGGAGGTGCGGCTCAGAGGGGCAGAGTGGGGAAGCACAGGAGGAGGGGAGGGCGAGAACTTGGCCTCTTCTGGTCTCTGATTACCGGTGTCTGGCCTCCAGCTGATGTGCAAAAGGAGAGCAAGGAGAACCAGTGGCTGGGAGTCAGTGTTCGGAGCCAGGGACCTGGGGGCAAGATTGTTGTGAGTATATTGCCTGCACCCGGATGTGGGGTGAGGGTGTGATGATAGCGATGCGGCGATAGTGATGGTGATGTTGGTGATGATGGTGGTGTTGATGGTGGTGATGAAGGTGGTGTTGGTGATGGTGATGATGGTGATGATGGTGATGATGGTGGTGTTGATGGTGGTGATGTTGGTGATGTTGGTGATGTTGGTGATGATGGTGGTGTTGGTGATGTTGGTGATGATGGTGATGATGATGATGATGGTGATGATGGCGATGGTGATGATGATGGTGATGATGGTGATGATTTTGGTGATGGTGATGATGGTGATGATGGCGATGGTGATGATGGTGATGATGGTGATGTTGGTGATGATGGTGATGATG